>JAQZBX010038345.1:0-23443 GCA_029593785.1 Cabassous unicinctus | reverse complement strand
CCGTTTTTACTGTTTTGTGTCCATTCGCTGGGCAATTCTCTGTGTCTGTTTCCTGCCATCTCTTCTCATCCTCCTCCTCCAGTCTTCACCAGGATTCGATCATGGAGACTTCCAATAAAGGAGAGAGGTGTTCTGCCACCAGCGCCACCTCAGTTCCTGGTTTTCAGAGCATCTCGTCTTGTCTCTCCCCCGCGTCTCTCTCCTGTTACGTCATCATCTTGCTGCCTGGCTCCTGGGGCCTGGCGGCTCACCGGCACACAGAGCCTGGCAGCCCATGCGCCTTCTATATATATATATATTTTTATTTTACCGGGAGGTCCCGGGGATCGAACCCAGGTCCCTCCATATGGCAGACGGATGCCCAACCATTTGAGCCACATCCGCCCCTAAAAGGAACTTTTGACAGGCAGGATCTGAAGAGATTATTCTTAGGGACAAAGGTTATCGGGTGTGAACCAACATTAACTGTTAAACACCAGCCTCAAACTGCTCTCTGGTCCCAAAGGACCAAAGGTGTACTAGCAGGCAACGCTTTCATATGAACAAATCCAAACATCCTATACTTTAAACCACTCTAAAATTAGTCCCACTGGCCTTGAGACAACACAGCCTTTGTTTAGAGTCAAAAGAAAAAGAAAGCACCTTAGACACAATACTCAATCCAGTCAGGATCAATGAAAATGGACATTCACCAACTGGTTAAAAAAAAAAAAAAAAAAAGTTAATGTGAAGGGAAAATGTTTTTTTTCCCTCCTGTACTGGAGCTTTCCAGATGTTTCTTATGAAAACCTTACTGCAATCCTGCGAGATAGATATTACATGCCCTCTTTATAGCTGTGGAAACAGAGAAGGACGTTCAGAGATGTTAAGTGATGCTAGGGGGAAGCGGGTGTGGCTCAGTGGATAGAGCCCCCGGTTACCATATGGGAGGCCCGGGTTCGCGTCCCGAGGCCTCCTTGTGAGGGCACGCTGGCCTGAGCGGTGAGGTGGGCTGATGCAGCAACCTCACGGCAGGAAGCGGGTGTGGCGCAATGGATAGAGCACCCGTTTACCATATGAGAGGCCCCGGGTTCGCTTCCCGGCGCCTCCTTGTGAGGGCAGGCCGGCTCGCGCAGCGCCGTGGGCTGATGCGTGGGCTGATGCGGCAAGACCTCACAGCAAGGGGGAGATAAGCAGACACAGAGAAGACACGCAGCGAATGGACACAGCAGCACAAGCAGCAAGGGGGGGATAAATAAATTAAAAAATAAATAAAGCTTTAAAAAAAAAAAAAAAAAAGTGATGCTAGGTAGCCCAGCTAGGAAACACAGATATTGAGCTGGGACTGGAATGCAAAGTGGCCAGCTCTAAATATACTCATCCTCCTAAATGCAAATTATGTCAAAACTTCAGCATATTCAATAATGAGAGTTGATGGAGGGAGAAGCATTTTGTCTACTGTAAACTGCCAATCAACTATTAGGATCTTATGAGTACACTGACAGGTCATAGCAAGCATACTGGGAAGGTGGTGGTCATTGTGGTATCTGAAAAAAGGAGGAAGGAAAAGAAAAGTAATAATGAGGGCTAATCCTTACTGAGTGCCTACTGAAGGCTAAATACTTTTATGTAGATTACGCTAGCTATTTCACCCAAAACTCCTATGAAATAGATACTATTAATTTAGTACTAGTGGAAACTTGAATCTTGAGAAATAAATGACTTTACCAAGGTCATGCAACACTAATAAACGGCAGACATGGGATCTGAACTCACTCTAGAACCAAACTCCAGTTCTTGAGCCTTCGGGGCTCAAACAGCCCTCAGTATCGATATCGAACTCTCTTTAGTTTCGTGTTCACCAAACCACATTCCACTCCACAAATATAGTGACCAAGAATCCTAAAGTGGCATAATTTGGGTATTTTTTTTCCAGTGCAGATGATTCATCAAAAGTCTCTTAAAACTTTTGTAAGAATCTTTGCATACAAATTTAAAAATCAGGGGAAAAAAAGCCTTTGCCTTACCACATGTCCCTGCTTTCAGGCTCCAGAGACACTTCCTATAACTATGGACCCCAATGGACCTACCCACTGAGAACAGGATGCTTAGTGGCTGGGCCAAATATTTATAAAATGACACTTTGATTAACTAAACAGCCCCCAAGCATTGCTTCAGAACCTGGACAGTACCTCTCCAACAACCCTCTCCACACTGAAAAATTCCACTCCCCTACTCCCATTCCAAACAAGCTTGCTTTTTCATGCATCTGTGATTCTGCCCAAGCTGTTATACCTGCCTGGAATGCCCTTTGATCTTTCCCCTCTGGGTCTCTCAAATTTACTCATCTTTCAGGGTCCAAATCAAATGGCAGCACTAAAAATTAATGTTTCTACAGTAGTACTTGCCAACCTTTTTTCACATCACGGCACAAGAGAACACAGTGATATTTGTATGTTACACTAGGATAAAAGGACAAAGCTTTCAATTGCCAGAAATGACTGCAGGGGATTTATCACGACAGGCCCCTCCCATCTGCCCCAAGGCCAAGAGCAATCAAAATTTTAGGAATCTTCCAAAGCTGGCGCACAAACTTCTGTTTCTGCACTTGCCACATATACACTGAGAAACTAAATGTTTCACATGTCTCTCCCACTAGATCACAAGCACTTAGAAGAGCAGTGTGCAGTTTTATTCATCTGTATATTCCCAGCACCTTGCACAAGGCCTAGCACCTACTTCGTCTTCAAAACAGACTGCTGTCCTGAATGGAGTCCTGAAAACCCTTTAAAACAGCTTTTCAAACTTAGAAATACTGCAACAATTCTGAAGGTGAGCTATTCAACATCATCTCCCCCATCCCTAGAAAAAAATTAGTCACTACACACATGCTCTAAGAGAGATTCTCTACCTCCCACTTATGGAAAAGAGATTCTTCCCGTTATAAACTCATCATTTGATATTCATAAAGCATCTAATCTGTGCCAGGCATGAGGGATGTACAGCAGTGAATGAGACATAGTCCCTGCCTTGCTCTTAGGAAATGTACAGTCCAGAAAGGAATGCAGACATTATACAAATAGTTCCATATACTTACTTGAAAGTAAAATAAACACTATAATGGAGATCTAGAGAACAGAATAAATGGACAAATCTGAATAAATAATGACAGAGAACAAAGAACGGAAAACACAAATTCTGGGACAGAAACGGCCTATCAAGCACTGTAGAGAATATTCAGAGACACCCAATGAAACTTCAAAACATCAAGGATAAATATGTGCTGATAGATTTGATGGAGACGGGAGAAGCAAAAGAAAGACACCAAGAATCACTTACTTCACACCCACTAGGATGGTGATTATTAAAAACAAAACAAAAACAGAAATTAACCAGTATTGGCGAGAACATGGAGAAATTGGAACCCTTGTACACTGTTCGTGGGAATGTAAAATGATGCAGCCACTGTTTTAAACAAGTTGGCTTTTCCTCAAAAAGTTAAACATAGAATTACCTTAGGACCCTGGCAATTCCACCCCCAGGTATATAACTTTAAGAGCTGAGAACAGGGACTGAACAGACACTTTATGCTAAGTGAAATAAGCCAGACACAAAAGGGCAAATATTGCCTGATTACAACATTTCTATAAAATACCTAGAATATACAAATTCAGAGACAGAAAGCAGACTGGAGGTCACCAGGGTGCAGGGGGAAGAGGGAAGCGGGAGTTATTGCTTAATGCATACAGTGTTTCTGTATGGGGTGATGAAAAGTTCTGGTAATAGATGGTGGTGATGGTAACACAACATTGTGAATATAATTAATACAGCTGTATTGTACACTTAAAAATAATTAAAATGGGAGTGTGTATATATACATATATATGTAGTACCAAAATAAAATTGTTTTTAAAAAAAGAATATCAAGGTTTTTGGTTTGAGCAACTGGAATGGAGGGGCCATTTACTAGGATGGGAAGACTGGAAAGATGAAGGTGTGTGGAGAGTAAAAATCAATATTTCCCTATGGACCTGTTTGAGATGTCTACTACCCATTTAAGAGATGTCATCTGGGAGTTGAACATAAGAATCTGGAGTTAGGATAGAGCATTAGACTGAAGACAATCTCAAAATTATCACAATAGATGGATGGTATGTATACTTAAAGTCTTGAAACAAGATACTAGCTAGTGAATACATAGACAAAGACGAGATTTAGGACTAGGCCCTGGGACTGTTCAACCTTAAAGCTAAGGAAGAGGAGCAAGAATCAGCAGGAGAGGTGAGGCGAGAGAGCTAGGACTGAGGGAATGTTCGGGAATGCAAATTAAAAAAACAAGGGACCCATCAAATACTAGGGCAGTACGGTGAACCAACTTAACACTGAACTTGGCAACCTAGAGGTCACTGGTGGCTTTGGCGACAGCTATTTCAGTGGAAAGGTGGAAGCCAAAGCTTGACAGGAGTGGGTTCTAGAAAGATTTGGAGAAGAGGTGCTACCGCGTACAGACCCAAGCCCATGGCTGCAGGGAGAGGGGGACACATAAATGAGGTGTTAACTGGGAGTTTCTGGAGGAGGATGGGGTTGCTTTTAGTTATTTGGCTGGGCACACTTTGAGAAAATAATAAAAATGGCTGGCGTCCGGGGCCCACCCTCTGTGCTTCCGTTCTCGCACCTGGGCCGAGCGCTGTGGCCGAAATCCTTGCCTCTGCTCCGCGTGTCGCGGTTTCCCTCCCTTTTCCCGGGGCCGACAGGGCGCACGCGCAGACGCCAGAGAGAGCCGTGCGCGAGGCCCGCCCTCTCGTGAACCCGCTTCTTCCCGCCCAGGGTGCGTGCGCACCGCCCCTCCAGAGCCGCCGCGACGTGGCCCGCGGAGGGAGACGCCGATGGGGGATCCCAGCCCCTTGGTTTCAGTGGTTCTGCGGAGGTCCCAAACCGGGACCCACTCCCACTTACCAAGTCACGGAAGATACAAGCACGTCGCGCTGGAAACTGCGACGGCGGGAGCAGCCGCGCCCCTCTAAACCTTTTTCACAGTCTGCGGAAGGTAACGCACTTGCATTCGAAGATTCGCGGCGCGTCGAGAACCTCACACGCTTTCCCCTCTTTTATGAGCCTGGTCGCTGCGCGGAGGACCCTTCTACGCGTGCGCAGTTCTACCTCTGTGACGTGCCGCGCTGCCCTTTGGGAAATGTAGTTTTTACTTTGACCCACTGTTCCCGACCCTTCAGCTGATTTAACAAATCAGGATCTTTGTGTCTGTTTTCGGTGTCATCTCCCATTCCTTAAAGCCTTCATTAAAAACAAAATTTAAAAAGCGGACATGTATTTAGACCCAGAGCCGCATTCCTAGGGAGTTCTCAAGCATTTAGCTACAAAGGTTTTTAAGGACTTCACGGTTTCTTAAATTTCTTATATAATTCCTATCATAGTTTATAATTATATATTTATTTGTTTGACTATCTGATAGACTTTCAAGCCTTGTAAGGTTAGGATAATCTGTTTTGCTCGCCTACCGTCTCAGGAGCTCTCTCTCCTGAGTGTCAAATATCAGCCCTGTTGCTCATCAGGAGAGATTTGTGGCTTACAATTTTCTTTTCTTTTTTTTTTTTTTTTACCTGACATTCTCTCTTTTTTATGCTTTATTATTTATTCTCCCCCCCCTTTTTTTTTCTCTCTCCGCCTGCTGCTGTTGTTTTTTGCACTCGCTGTGTGCTGTTTCCGTTCACTGTATGTTCTTTCTGTGTCATCTCCCTTTTTGTTGCGTCATCCTGCTGCATCAGCTCTCCGTGGGCGTGGGCCATCAGCTCTCCACAGCATGGGCCAGCTTGTCTTCATTAGGAGGCCCCAGGATTGAACCCAGGGCCTCCCATATGGTAGATGGGAACCCAATCGCTTGAGCCACATTTGCTTCCTGACATTCTCTCTTGTGTCTGTCTATCCCTGTGCCCAAATTTCTCTTTTCTTATAAGGACAACAATCATAAAACTCCAGTCCAGCTTGGCCTCATCTTAACCAATCAGATCTTCAAAGACCCTATTTCTAAAGGAGGTCATATTCATGGGACTAGGGGGGTTAAGACTTGAACATACTGTTTTGGAGGACACAATTCAGCCCATAACACATGCCCACTCAATAAATAATAGCTATTGCTGTTATTGATTCTTATTACTGATTTTAATTAATAAAGAGAAGTTCTTTTGTAAATATTCAGGTTTCCAATTGCTGCTGTAACAAATTAGCACAAACATAGTGGCTTAAAATAAAACAAGTTCATTGTTACATTTCTGGAGGTTAGAAATCCAACATGGGTTTCAATGGACTAAAATCAAGATCTTGAGCTTCTAGGGGAGAATCCATTTCTTCACCCCTTTCCAGCTTCTTGAAGGAAGGCTGCTTTCCTTTGCTCATGAGCCTTTCCTCCATCTTCAAAGCCAGCAATGTCATGTCTTCAAATCCCAATTTTTTATATATATATATATTTAATTTCTGATTTTTCTACAATGAATATTTATTACTTGGCTAATTTTTTTAAGTGTTTTAGAGTACTGCTCACATGTAAGGGATGGCTCTGGCCTCCCATTCATGTCCAAATTTCTCAAAAGAATTGTCTATCCTTGGTTTTTATGTCTTCAAGCCAGTACCTGGGAGTTATTCTTGACATCACCCTTTACCTCCCCTCTCATATCCAATCCATCACTAAGTGTCTGCGATATAAAAATAATAACAGTTCACATTTGTTGGGCACTTACTATGTGTCAGACACTGTTAAAAATGCTTTCCCTGCATTCATTCACATAATCCCATCCACTTTTCCATCTCCATCTCACGCACCCTAGACCAAGCTGCTCTCGTCTGAACAGCTACAAAAGCTTTTTATGTTTTTAATCCTCCGTGCAGAGGTTGAGTTACTCAAATTTCTCACTTCATAGCACAATGTCATCATTGGGCTCTGCACAGCCTCTCTTATGTATTTATGCCCTTTATCTTCTTTTTCCACTCCTCCCCTTTTCCCCAATAATGTGGGTGGGTGTCCTTGCAAAACCTGTGAGATGTTTAGTGTGCATTTTTTTTCCTTAAACTTTTTGTTTTGAAATAATTTCAAACTTACTGGACAGTTGTAAAACAAATACAAAACCCATGCAAGAGAACTCCAACATACCCCCTACCCAGATATACCAAAAAATTTTTATTTTTTATTTTTTTATACCAATTTTAATATTTTGCCACATTTGCTGTATCATTCTATCTGTCCACCTATTAACGTATCAATCCATTTGTCCTTCTATTTTCTAAACATTTGCGAGTAGCTTGTTTACATCATACTCCTTGAACACCTAATACTTCCATGTACATTTCCTAAGAAAAAGGATATTCACTTACGTAACCACATTAAGTACAGTTATCAAGTTCAAGAAATTTAACATTGATGTAAAGTTTATAGTCTATCTTCTAATTTTTTCAAATGTCCCAATAATGTCTTTCTTTTTAGATTGAATTTCATCATTTTCTTTATTTTATTTTTAGAGGTACCGGGGATTGAACCCGGGACCTCGGACATGGGAAGCAAGCACTCAACCACTGAGCTATACCTGTTCCCTCAATAATGTCTTTTTTAGCCTTTTCTCCTCCATTTATTAGATCCAGTCTAGGATCATGTATTACATTTGATTGTCATTGTCTCTTTAGTTGCTCTTTTTATTTTTGAAATTGTGGAAACATATATAGAATATAAACTTTCCCATCTCAGCCACTCTCAAGCATACCATTTAGTGGGATAATGCACATTTACAATGTTGTGCTACCCTCAGCACCATCCATTACCAGAACTTTCCCGTACCCTAAACAGAAACCCTACACCATTAGTGTGCATGTATTTTTAATTTCTCTAAATGGTATTGTGTTATAATCTTATTTATCTCTTACTTTTTTTTACTCAGCACTATGATTTGAAGACTTGTCATTGTGCATATACTTAGCTTGTTGCTCAGAACAACTGTGTATTATTTCATGAGTACCCACATTTTACTTATTGGGACCCAGGGTGATGGACCTCTAAATTGCCTCCAGCTACTGGCTACTACAAGCAGCGCCACAGTGAACAACCTCACGTAGGTCCCCTCATGACCTGAGTGAGGATTTCTCTAGGATACAGAACCAGGAGTAAGACTGAGCAGTAGCCTCTGACATTATCTCCCCTTATCCATTCTGGCCCCTCTCTAATCTCTTCTCCACGCCCCAGAGTGATCTTGAAATGAAAAGGTGTTGCTGTCCAGGTACCCCTGATCCTACCCCACCTCCCTCTCCACCTCAGCCTCCCCGGTCTTCTTTAGGGGTCTTGTAGCCACACTTTCCTCCTCCCAGGGGACCTCAGCAAAGACTACCTGGAGCACATTTCCCTCCCCGTCCCGCTCTATAACTACTACTCCTCGTCAGCCTCCTAGACTGGGTCACACCCCTCTATTATAATCTCTCATAGCATCTGCAGACCTTCTGTAACTGTACACATGTCAGTTTTACATTTGATTCATGTTTATGCTTGTCACTTTACCCTTAGCACGTAGCCCAGTGCCTGGCACATAACATAAATACCTGTTAAATGAAAGAACAGATGAAGGTATAATGTCTGCCCAGGGAGGGCCACTGGGTGGGGGGGTAGCACCTCGGTGGGGTGACTGTTATAGAATTGAGCCCTCAGCATCACGGGGCCAGAAATTCCATTTCATCAGCTGCTTCTCTGGATAGACTTGCACAGATGCAACTCACAAAAGCCTGAGGTGGAAACCAAGAGCCCTGCTGAATCACAGAGGGAGAGTTTTAGCCATGGCGCTGACCAGAACACTCCCCTTTGCCTGGGCAGCACAGCTCCTTCCTGTGAGAAAGCCACAGCATGGCAAAGAAGTCCAGGCCTTCCTGCTCTCTCCTTCAGTATTGTGTCCTCAAAGCATCCCATCTGAAGTCCTTTTCCAAAAGCCCTGAAAAGTCACACGGATCTTTACTGAAGGTTTCTTGAAGACACAGGAGGGAGTTATATAGCACAACTTCCCCACAATGCCCCTTTGCAAATCCTTCCCTCTATTCAGTTCCACTGCTGAGGGCAAAGCTCACATCTCTCCCTTCTGTTTACTTTCTCCCCTTTCAGGATTGTCTTTTTGCGTGGGGACTTCAGACACCACCTAAAGCCAGCTTGTCCCAGTTTGTGCCCACCTATCACCCAGCTGAGCCAAACAAAAGCCCCTCTCTCTGGGACCTTCCCTCCCTTGGCAGGCAGGGAGGGAAATTGTAAATGCTTACAAATGAATGGGTTTTGTCCCCAACACACAAACAAGAAGCCACATCATGACCAGAAGGTGGCATTGTATGCATGGAATTCAAGGGAGGAAAGGATAAAATAAGTTCACTCTTAAAATGCCTTTTTTTTTTTTTTTTCCTGCTTATAAAATAGGTATACCTTGTGAAAAATTCAAATATTGCAGAGAATGTATAATGAAGAAAATTAAAGGTTTTCACAATCCTAGCCTAAGGTCTAACCACTATGGAGAGTTTGGTATGCATCCCACTCCCCATCTTTGTTTCACTAAGTAAAATAATTTTTCATACAAAAATAGGATCTTAGTAAACAAGGTGCTCTGCAACCTGCTTTTTTCATTTAACAGTTATGGACACCTTTCTTACCAGTGTTAGAGAGAGAGCTTATTTTTAATGGCTACACTGTATTTCACAGAAGGATGCTGATTATTCCTATGGGGACACTTCGTTTCCTGTTTCTCACTACTGCAAACAAGGCCGCTGTAGGCATCCTTGTACCCGTACCTTTACTCACCTCTGGGAGTATTTCTGTAAAAGAAGACTCCTGGAAGTCGAACTGCAAGGTCAAGGAGTAGGTACATTTTCCATTCTTTTTGTCACAAGTAGGCACCGGGAAGCGAACCCGGGGCCTCTCATATGGTAAACGGGGACTCTATCCATTGCGCCACACCCGCTTCCTGCCGTGAGGTTGCCTGCATCAGCCCACTGCACCGCTCAGGCCGGCGTGCCCTCACAAGGAGGCCTCGGGACGCAAACCCGGGCCTCCCATATGGTAAACGGGGGCTCCATCCTCTGAGCCACACCCGCTTCCCATTTTCCATTCTTAATACTGCCCAACTGCTCATTGAAAGAGTTCATCCGTTTATGTTCAAGGTGATGATATCACAGAACTAAGAAAAATTCCCAGCTCAGCTTCCAGGTTGGAAGGTTTCTCTGGACCCGGACTGAAAGTCACACAGATACATCCTGTTTCACCTCATTTAAGCTTCTTGGGTCCCCTTGGAACACAGCAGTGGCACTGACCCCCCCTCAATTACACCTCCTGCCTTTGGCCTGGGAAGCTTCAGATCCTTTGAGCCAGTGACTTCTGCACAGCCCCAGGCCATCCCTGCTTTCTTGATTTTCCAGGTGTAACTCCTGGAGTTGGGCATATCTCACAGTTTTTCTCACAAATCGCCATTTTTGTTCAAGCTTTGCCGCCTCCAGGAAGTCTGCCCTGATCTCCTCCCCCTCCACCCTCCCCTACCCCCAGGCTGGGTTAGGTTCCCTGCAGGAATTCCCCCAGCCCCCTGTGTTTACTTCAGGCAGATTATACTGGGTTATAATAGATGTGCCTGGAATGTAATAAAGGTTCATTCATTAAGTGGGGAAAAATAAACTTCCTGGTAGCTAATTATACACACACCTGGAGGCAAGGGGATGGGAAAACACACATCTTGACTTTGTTCCTATTGAGTCACCTTTCAGGCCCTACAGGGTCCATCTTGGGTGGGTTCCCAGAAGTCCCTTCTTTCTTGGTCACCCTCCCTCCCCGCCCCCAATCCCTGTAAAATCTGTTCTTTCTTCCAGCACCTACAAGGTCAGGGCTAAGGAGACCTTCTTCCATGGCTCCATGGAGGACAGTCACAGTGTCTTCTTGGTCTCTGTGAGACGAGGATTGAGCCTCTCGGTTCCCTCAGAGCAGAGCATCTGGAAGCTGAACGAGCAATACTGATCTTAGCATAGCTTCTTGTATTCAACCGCACATTTATTGAGCACTGACTGTGTGCCCGAGGATGCAACCATGATCAGACAGACAAGATTCCTGTCCTAAAGAGTGTCCTAAAGAATAATGATGATAATTGCTAACATGTACTGAATGTCTACTGTGTCTAATGCATGTGCTAAGCCTTTGTAAGAATTAGTCTTTTAATCTTCCCAACCAACCCCATGAGGTTATTAATCCCATTTGACAAATGAGGAAACTAAGTCACAGAGAGACTAGATAACTTGTCTAATGCTATACAACGAGCAAGTGGCAGAACCAAACTTTGGACCCAGGTATTCTGACTCCAGAGCCTACTACTTAACCGCTAACTAAATTAAGCCCAACAGTTGCATTCTAGTGGGAATGAATAATAGAGTAGTAAACATAAAAAGATACCTTCAGTGAGTGATAACGGAATGCTATGAAGAAAGTAAAATAAAATCAGGGTAAAGGGATAAAGAATAACTGGAGGCTCTGTGTGGTATTTTCCACAGGGCTGAGCCCTGCTAGGCTGAAAGCCACCTCCCCCATTTCACAGAGCCCCTGGAGGGCCCGGCCCAAGGCTGGCACTAAATCTGCCTGTGAGGAAGGAAGGAAGGAATTCTGACAGGTGCCTCCACACCCACAGAGGGCCAAACCTGTGCCAACGTTTGGCCAGCTGTGCTAACAAACAAAGAGTACCGGGACCTGAAAAGGGGGGTAGAAATCCACCGCTCACCAGTTCCGTGGTCTTGAGCAGGCCACCCTCAGAGCCATGATTTCCCTTCTTGGTTCACACCTGGTTCTGAGCTGAGCCTGTCACTTTGGGTGCTGTTGTCATGAGCACCTCACAGGTGAGGGAACGCACTGGGAAGGGAGCCCAGGATCTCACAGCCAGGAACCAGCCAGGCCTGGTGGACTCAACATGGCCAGCGTTGCCCTCTTGGGGACACCTTGAGAATTGGGGGTGTTGTCATGGTCATCACGGTGACAAGAGACACCACTCAGTTTTAGCGAGTGGGGTCAAAGATACTCAAAGAGCTGGGTTGGAGCAGCATAGTCCCCACAGTAAAGTATGACCCCGTGTCCTGCCCAGCATTTGAATGTCCTGCTGGACGCTCACAGAGGTGAAATAATTACCCAAACCCAGCACTGAATTCCACGCCCTGTCACGATAGAGGGGATTATTCTACACTTCGCGAGAAAGCCTTTGCCAAGAACACCTTGTTTCCTCCTTTTCTCCACCTCAGGGATCGTGAATTTGTCTTGGTGTGTTATCTTTACTTAGGGTTACTTCCCTCTTTCTCTTATCACAGGTTCTCTTATTATCATCCCAACCCTGTTTTTATCCACATGTGTCCTTCTGTCCTCACTTTCATTTCCGGTGTTAAGGAACTCACAGATCACCCAAATCTGGAAAACAAAAGCTAAATTTAATTCTGTTTCAGGCAAGGGAGGAACGAAGGCAGAAGTGTTGCTGCTTGTTATACAAAGGACAACACTGGCTTATTATGGGATTTGGGGGAAGGAGGCAGTTTAGGTAACACTGAAACGGAACAGCGTTTTTGATAGGCTCAAAGCAAAGTGGCTGAGGAAGTCCTGTTTCATTGGAAACCAAGGAGTTCAAAAAAAAAAAAAGAAGAAATGGAATGTTATTTCTGCCTGGTCGCCTGCCCCTGGACTGCGGGCACTGGGAGTTGGCACACAAGCCTCAGGTGAAACGTGAGTTCAGAACCTTCAGGCAAGTGGAATATTCCATTTTCACATATTTCTTATCTGAATCCTTTCCTTAAATTCATACTAATTCATAATAAATAGGAACCAGTATCTACCTCAGTCATATCCATATTTTGAAATACATATTATCTTATTATAAATTAATTTCTTTTTTTTGTCTATGTTACAGTTAGGGCATTTTACTGATTTTTTTTTTTAATTACGTGACTATCCCTTACATAGTACTCCACGCTGTACCAGGCACTGTGCCAAGTTCCTTTCTCATTTGATCTTCATACCAACTCTTTGCGGTAGATACAATTCTTATCAATCTCAATTTATAGAAGAGAAAACTGAGGCACAGAGAGTTTAAGTGACTTATCCAAGGTCACACAGGAAGTAATAGGTCAGGGGTTTGAATCCAGGACATCTGCCTCCAGAATCTGCACTCTTAACCATCTGTAAGCCTTCCTCTCAGGCTTACAAGATAGTAAGGCGGATTTCCAAGATATTTCTTATAAAAAAAAAAAAAAAAGGCTGGGAGCTGTTGGGGGTGATGGGGGTGAGAACCCAGCACACAGTAGGAACCCAGTAAAGGGAAGCGGAATTGAACTAAGAAGGGTGTATATGGATACACGCCATCTGCTTTCCTCCTTCACTCCCTGCTCTGTCATTTTGGCCCTGAACCTGAGCCAGGACTTGGGAGGGGTGAGCTGTGTGGCCGTGACCCCAGACCCCACACAGGGGCAGAGAGCAGGGAATGGACAGGAAGAAGTCAGCCCGTGTGAGACCCTCATGCCCCCGCTGGCCGGGACCCCGAGGACTGATTATGCCCAGACCCTGCCCCCTTCCTCCTCCTCCCTGAGGGGCGGGGATCTCCTCTGTGGAAAACTACCCAGCTGGGCGAGCCCTGGGGCAGAGGAGGGAGAGAGGGGCCCCTCTCGTGACTCGTGACTCGTGTTTACTGGGCCAGGTTCTGGGAAAGGGCCAGATTGCATCAGACAGGGCCTGAGGGATCAGTGCCAGACTGGGCTGAGGCAGAGACGAGGCCTTATAAACTGGGAGGGGAGAGGCGCCTGGTCAGGAAACCAGACACAAACAGAGCTCTAGAAGACGACAGGAGCGGAGAGAGACTGCAAGAGGAAGTGGACATGGCGGCCACCTTCCCGCGAGCAGCCAGCCCCTCCCGGCAGCCCCCAGGCCCTGAGGAGGACGATGCCGGCATGGATGAGTATGACCTCTACAGCCTGACCTATTCCCACCTGGGTAAGGCCCGGCTCGCCCACCTTCCTGGCCCTTCCACTTCCTTCCCTTGACCCAGGACCCCCCTTGGACTTCTCCCCACCCCTTGCCCTTTTCCAGCCAATCCATTCCCTGGACCCCTCAGGTCAGCCAGTGGCCCACAAGTCACCCCCTTCTGATCCCCCATCCAGTGGACCCCAGGGCCTCACACACTTACAGAATATTGGAACAAAAACAGATTATCTGGGTACATGGGGGCCGCTTGGTTGTGGCTCGAGCAATTGAGCTCCCGTTTACCATATGGAAGACCAGGGTTCAATCCCCGGGATCTCCTGGTAAAGAAAAAAAAAGGCGTCCCAACCTGTGTGGTGAGGCTGAGGCGCAGACCCCTGCGCAGCGCAGAGAGGTGCACCAAAAAGACTATGACGCAACCAGATAGGAAAAAAAAACAAAAACAAACCATTATCTGGGTATATGGGGGCCCTTTGTTTCACAGATGGGGAAACAAGTTAACAAGGGTTGGGACTGCCCCCCCTCCCCATTACATGGTGACAAGCCCCCCAGTCTCCTTTATCCAGCCCAAGCTCATTCTACCCCACAGGCCCACCCACCTGCCTCTCCCTGGAGACCCCTCATCATGCCTCAGCCCACCTCACCTCTGACTCCTGCTTTGGTTTCCAGGAGGGGGAGG
Organism: Cabassous unicinctus; assembly: GCA_029593785.1. NCBI lineage: Eukaryota > Metazoa > Chordata > Mammalia > Cingulata > Chlamyphoridae > Cabassous > Cabassous unicinctus. The sequence goes on along the minus strand of JAQZBX010038345.1, from coordinate 8,780 downwards.
CCGGAAAGGTCGCACCAAGAGAGAAGCTGCTGCCAACACCAACCGCCCCAGCCCTGGCGGGCACGAGAGGAAACTAGTGACCAAGCTCCAGAATGCGGAGCGGAAGAAGCGAGGGGCGCGACCTTGAGGCAGAGCTGTAGGTGAGGAATCAGAGAGCCCAGAGGGTCCCTCTGCCTCACAAAGGCAGGCCTGCACGTGCCTGGTTCAGGGGTGGTGGAGGAGGGGTCTGCGAAACTCCTGCTGTCTCACATGCAAGAAAATGAGACACAATTTTGGCTCTGAATTTCCTAGTAGCCAGAGCAAAAAACGAAACAGAGCCTTTCCAGTTGGAGGGAAATTTGGTTTACAGATAGAGAACCTAAGGCCCAGAGGCAGTAGGGTGCATCTCTGCAGTATCAGAGCAAAGGAACAGGAGAGACAGAATAATTAGAACCCAAGTCGCAGTCCCTTTCACCAGCTGCTTCCCCCCTCCCCACCTCCCCCCAGATGAAGCCAGAGCACGGATACCAAAACCACAGCAATGGAGACAGGACCATGCCACGGAGACAGGACCACGGAGGAATTAGGACCTGGGGGCAGGACCCAGGCCTGCTTGCCCCCCTCCCCACCCCCTGGACTCATCCCACCTGACTGAGCTCTGAGGGGCCATCAAGAGAGCACCCCAGCCCCCAGAAAAATGGCAAGATGGGGAGCAAAAGGCCAGGAATGGAGAGGCAGAGTCAGGGAGGTACCCCCAAAAGAGAAAGATGCTGAAGAAACCAGAGCTTCCCACAGGGCAGCGGTGACAATAAAGAGACAAAGTACGGCAGCTACAGTTTGTGTGTTTTTCTCCCCTGTCTGTGTGCATTTTTGTTAGGGCGCGTTTCTGCCTGCATGTGCCAGCATTTGCATGAACTGATGAGAGAGCATTTTTGGTGTGTCCATATTTGGTTTATGTATTTGGGGGTATTTCTGTTTTTATAGCGGCCTGCTCCGATGCGCATGTGATTTGGTATGCATGTGATTTGATGTGTACATTTCTGTGGTGTCTTATTGGGCGCCAGGGAATTTCCTCTGTTTCTCTGCAATGCTACCCATGAAACACACCCTCTCCCCACCTCCCACACATTCACTGAACAACAATCTTTCCGTTATGTTGTGTTCATGTAAAACCACCTTTTGAAGGAAATGTGACTTATTGGTGCCATCTACGAGAAGGAGAAAACAGATTTAAGACACTAAGGAACTTTCTCCGGGCTCAAATTCAAGGATTCTTATTGTCTCTAAGTAGGAGATGGGTCTCCATGCCCAGGGAGCTGCCAGGGTCCAGGAGGTCAACTGGGGGAGGAAGTGTTATCAGCCTTGGAACCAAAAGTAATGGAAAAATGTAGTGCAAATAAGGGTGTGGTTGGAGCTAAGAGGATATATTGATTGAACGAGAAGTCCAGGCTTCTCTCATGAAGACTCAAAACAGGATAGAAAGTTATTTCTCTCACATAACAGCTTATGGCAGCTCCACTGTGTCAGTAGTTCCATGTACTTCTATCACGTTGCTCTGCCATCCTCAAAACACGGCTTCCCTCTTGCTTCCCAGATGGCTGGTACTGGCCCTTACATCTGTGTGGAAAGTTGGGGAGGAAAAGGGCCCAGGGAGGCCACACCCATTCTTTTTTTTTTTTAACGAATCAATTTTATTGTTACCTATTCATAAAGCATAAATCCATCATTCATTTTTTTAAGGTTAGGAAATGTATTATTTAGCTGCTTAGTCACACGTTAGCAAAAACTTGGGTGAGGGTGGGGTTTTATTATTAAAGAATGAACACTGGAAAAAACTAGCAGACAAATTCAACAGAAGTGGGGGAAGAGAACCCTTAGGCCTGGCCCTGGGCAGAGTTTTTTTTCTTTTCTCCTGGTGCTTTCATCTAAGCCACGGGCTGCAGAGCCAGTTGTTCTTAGGAACCCAAAAAAATCTACAGAGCAATGAAGCATCTGCTGGAGCAATAACAGATGCAGAGCAGGCTAAGACCAGCTTGGACCTTTGGGGACATCTGTCCATTCCCCCTCCCTTGAGTGCAGCCTAAATAGATCCAGAGATTCCATTTCAGGAAAGGACTTTAAAGGCATCTACACCAATCCCACCCAACCCCAGGTTAGGATCACCTCTGCTTCCTTGATTACCCCTAGGGCTGGAAAACTCACTAGCTTTGAGGGTTGCCTAAATCCACCAATGTAAGCTGAAACCTGACTCACTCTTTTTCTCCCACTTACCCCTGAACAGGCTTCTATTTTTCTGTCTGAGATGCCCTGGGTCCCACCTATCCTGCAAGCCTCAGCCCAAATGCCTCCTTCTCTTCAAAGTTTTCCCTGACTTCCCTTCACCACCCATCTCCTCACCCCCAACCTGGGTAGGTCCCTCCTCTGTGCTCACACAGCAAGCTGTTCCCAGAGCTTCACAAAGTTGTTTTGGAACAGCTCCTTCAGCTTTGCCCTTAAACCCCTCTTTCCATGCCAATTATTTGCGCAATCAACAAACATTTATTGGATGCCTATTATTTTACCAGAGCTGAGCAGAAAGCATGGACTGTAAGGCTGGACAAATGGGATGCTGGTATAACTGGAATCAGGCCTTAGGACCACTGTCAGTTCTTGAACCCCGGAGGCAAATGTCAGGCGCAACCCTGGGCAGCGTGCTCTCTCAGCCCAGCACTGTTGGGTCAGCCTCAGAAAACCATAGCAGCAGCTTCTGTTTGCTGGGTTCCTACTCTATGCCAGGTGCTTTCTAGGCATTGCTCCATTTAATCCTCAAAACAACCCAACAGGATGTACTGTCATGGGTCTCATTTTACAGACCAGAAAACCGAGGCTCAGAGAAGTTAAGTAACTTGCCTAAGGTCACACAGCCAGGACTTGTGAGCTGGAATTCTGAACTCTGGTTTTTGTGATTTTCAAAGCCTGGGCTTTTTCCTTTTTACTCATGCCTGAGAAGAACCATGTACTGACAGTGGGGAATCCTAGATTCTAGCTAATTCCTGGTCAATTACTCCTTCAGAGCCTCAGGTTCCTCACCTGTCAAACAGGGAGATCTGCTTCTCCTCTGTCCACTTCAAAGAAGAAAACAAGGGCTGAGAAGAGCTGTGTTCCCAGCTGGAGGTGGCCACTCCCTCCGTGCTGGGTCCTCTGACACTTGCCAGGAGGCCCCACACCCACCCCTCCATCCTGGCCTCTGATTGGCCTTCCCTGGCCCCATCCTTCCCTGGCACAGCCTCTGGCTGGGAGGCCTTTAAGTGTCTGTTCCAGGAACCGTTCATGCAATTCTTGGAATCACAGAACATTGGGTCTGGAAGAATCCTGGGGGTTACAGTCCAGCTCTCCTACTTTGCAGAAGGGGAAGTCAAGGCCTGAAAGCTTTAGGGACTGCCTTGAGGTCACACAGAGGACTAGGGACCCTGCCAGGGTGAGAGCTCAGCTCCCAACTCCCCCTCCAGAATCCCCACTTTTGTCTGCACCCTCCCTCTTTTCCCAAACCCTTTTTCTCCTGATGGGAGAATTTCCTAGGCTCCTCCTGATGACTGGAGAGATCACTGCCCCTTTTCCCTCTAGGGTTTATGGAAATGCGTGGAGTGGATTGAGACACTCACCATGGGGTCGTTTGTTTTGCAAACATCCTGGTCCCAGTCCTCTTCCACCCACCCTTTCTCAAAGACCAGCTCTCAGATATATATAAATATATACACACACATATACATATACATATAATTTTTTTTTTTAAAGATTTATTTATTTTTATTTATTTATCCCCCCCTTGCTGCTTGTGCTGCTGTGTCCATTCACTGCGTGTCTTCTCTGTGTCTGCTTATCTCCCCCTTGCTGTGAGGTCTTGCTGCATCAGCCCACTGCGTCGCGTGGGCCGGCCTGCCCTCACAAGGAGGCCCCGGGAAGCGAACCCGGGGCCTCCCATATGGTAAACGGGAGCTCTATCGATTGAGCCACACCCGCTTCCCTACATAAAAATTTTTTTAGGTACCAGGGGCCGGGGACTGGACCTGGAAACTTGTTAGTGTGAAGCCAGTGTAACATTGGCGTCCCTGAGTTGGTTTTCTTGTTTGTTTTGCTTGTTATTTCTTTTTGTTTTTTCCAGAGGCACCAGAAACCAAACCCAGGACGTCCCATGTGAGGGGCAGGCACTCAACCGCTTGAGCCACATCTGCTCCCCTATATATTTTTTTTTTCTTAATTTTCTTTTATTTTATCCACCCCCCTATATATTTTTAATCTCAGACACATCCAAAGTTGATTTTCAACTAGCACTCCTTAAAGGGAATACTAATGATAGTCACTGTCATAACTACCATCTTGCACACAGCACCCACATGATTTCTGACGTCTGTGCGGCAAGCTGTGCCTTAGCATTTAGAAAATTACCCCCTTAACTTTTTTACTCAAATGTGTTTTAAAAGGAAACTATATAACCACCAAAAATGGAAAACCACAATCACTTGCTATAATTAAAAGGTAACTGTAGGGTGGGGAATAGGGAGTTAATGCTTAATGGGTACAGAGTTCCTGTTTGGGGTGATGGAAACATTTTGGTAATGAATGGTGGTGTGCATAGCATAATACTGTGAATGTAATTAACGCCATGAATTATTCACTTGAAAGTGATTAAAATGGGAGATTTTATGTTGAATACGTTAGCACAATAAAAATTTAAAAACAAAAACAAAAAAACTCAACACCACCACAAAGAGTGACTGCTGATGTAAGCTATGGGCTTTAGTTAATAACGTATCAATATTGGATCATCAATTGTAAGCAATGTCCTACACTAAAGCAAGATTTTAATAATAGGGGAAACTGGGTGGGGCAAGGAGGGGGTACAGTAGAATGAAATACTTGGTCTTTGAACCCAGTTCCTGGGGAACCAACTTCTGAATCTTTGCCGTTTCCTGTGATATAAGTGTCTGTCCTTCTTGGAAGGCCCAGGAGCATAGCTGATAGTTCCAGGGTGGGACCTGCCACACCAGAAAGACCACCCATGTGCTTAGGGGTTTGGGGCTTTGAGCGTCCTCCTATCAGGCCCCAACCCCAATCTCTGGGAGGGGAGGGGGGCTGCAGATTGAGTTAAACCACATGGACATTGATTCTATCAATCTTGCCTGCGTAATGGAATCCCATAGAAACTCGGGACACTCAAAGCTCCAGAGAGTTTCCACACCGGAGATGATACATCCCTTTGCCTGGAGGGTGACGCGTTCTGACTCCTTGTGGAGAGGACAGCGAAGCTTGCTTGTGAGACCCTCTCAGACCTTACCCACTGTGTCTCTCCTTTTGCCTTTTTCTTTGTGTCCTTTTACTATAATAAAACTATTACTAGTAAGTACAGCATTTTCAGTGAGTCCTGGGAGCCATTCTAGCAAATTATCAAACCCAAGGGGTCGGGGGGGACCCTGAATTTGTAGGCCTAGACCCCTGAGCTTGTGACTGGTAAAGGGCAGTCTTGGAGAGCAGCTGTAGCTCAGTGGTTGAGCACCTGTCTCCCACGCATGAGGTCCCAGGTTCATTCCCCAATACCTCTTAAAAAAAAAAAAAATGGGTAGTCTTGCAGGGGATTGCCCATAACCTATGCAATCAGGCCTAGCTCCCCATAGAGTCAGAATTGAATCGGACTGAGTTACTGCAGTATTTGTAGTTGGTGTCAGAAACTTGTGTTGTTGCCGCTTAAAAAGTCTGAAACTCTACAGGGAGTGTATGGGAATCCTCTACTTTCTCAGCAATTTTTCTGCAAACCTAAAGTTGCTCTATAAATATAGACTATCAAAAGATTGTTTTACATCAGCATATACCATGCAGAACTGTGTGGGAGAGAGTGTGGTCTACAATGTGAACTGTGGTCTATGCTTAGTGGCAAAGCCCCAGGATGTGTCTATCCATTGCAGGTGATGTGCCACACTAATGAAAGATGTTTATGTGGGAGGTTATGGGAGGTGTGGGAGGTGGGGAACATGGGAATCCTTGTAATTTCTGTGTAACATTTAGGTAATCTAAGCACCTTTAAAAAAAAAAAAATATATATATATATATATAAAAAAAAAGATTATTATGGGAAGCGGATGTGGCTCAAGAGATTGGACTCCCGCCTACCACATGGGAGGTCTGTGGTTTGATTCCTGGTACCTCCTAAAGAAGACAGTGAGCTGGCACGATGGGCAGGCATGGCAAGCTGACACAACAAGATGATTCAACAAGAGACACAAGAAGAAAAACATGGTGAGAGACACAACAAAGCAGGGAGCAGAAGTTCCCAGTGCCTCCTAAAGAGGACGAGCAGGACGGCGAGCTGATGTGACAAGATCACTCAACAAGAGACACAGGAGGAAAAACAGAATGAGAGACACAACAAAGCAGGGAACGGAGGTGGCTCAAGCAATTAGTCGCCTCCCTCCCACATCGGAGGTCCTGGGTTTGGTTCCTGGTGCCTCCTAAAAAAAAAAGAAACAAAGAAGACGAACAGACACAGCAAGTATAAAACAACGAAGGGGTGGGGAGAGATAAATAAAAAATAAATCTAAAAAGAAAAAAAAAAGATTATTACCTAACTATAACTTAAGTTTACTTACCTACAATGACCTACAACAGGTGTACACACTTGGGGAAGGGCTGGCAGGTCATGAGCCAGACACTGTGCCATGTTCCTTGCCTTCCTCAGTGTTTGTTTCCTTGGCTGCTCAAGCAAATGCCATGAAATGGGTCAGGTTAAACAATGGGAATTTATTCCCTCACAGTTTGAGCCTGGGAAAAAGTCCAAAAGAAGACGTCATCAAGAAGATGTTTTTTTCCCCAAGACTGGTGTTCTGGGGCTGGCACAGGGTGGTGTCTCCTGGTCTCTCCCTTCTCTTCTGGGTTCCATTGATGTTCAGCTCCTTGCTTCCTGTGGCTTTCTCTCTCTCTCTGAATTTCATTCCATTTATAAAGGACTCCAGTAATAGGACTAAAACCCATCCTGATTGAGGTGAGCCACACCTTAATCTAACTAAGCTCATCAAAAGGTCCTATTTACTGTGGGTTCATACCCACAGGAATGGATTAGATTCAAGAACATGTATTTCTGGGGTATGTACAGCTCCAAACTACCCACTGAGAGGAGGCCGTGGCTGCAGATTGGAATCACCTGGATGCCTGCACCCCAGAGATGCTGATTTAATTGGCCAGGGATGCAGTCTGAGTATGTGGACTTCTAGAAGTTCCCCAGGAGAGTCTAACGTGAGGCGAATTTCAGGAACCAAAGATGCAGTAAACTTTTGGGGCAGATTGCATCTACAAAAGATGGCCACAACAGGCGCTCCCATCCCATATGCTCTTGTCATAGTGTGACCTTGACACCCATCTATCAAAGGGCAAAGAGAGGCCATGGGGGAGGAAGGGGCAGTGCCCCTTTCTTTTGGACATGGAAGGACCTCTGTGACTGCCTCGACAGAGAGTACAGCAGGAGTGGGGCCATCATACATGGCCTTGCCCTTCCACCTTGCTCACTGGGGTTCTTGGAATCCAGCCACCATGCTGTGAGGAAGTCCAAACCAGTGCACAAGGTGGGACCACATGGAAAGGCCACATGTGGTTGGTGTTCTGGCCTTAGGCCCAGCAGAGGTCCCAGCCAGAAGCCGTCGCCAACCCCCAGGCGTGGGAGCGAATGGGGACTGCAGTGGATTCTAGCCCCAGCTGGCAAGTCACCCCCAGCTGCTCGGCCCTCCCAGATGAGGTCTTTGGCATTGTGGAGCATCCCCACGGTGTCCTGGGCCAATTCCTCACCCACAGATTCGGTAAGCATAAGAAAATGTTTTACACCACCAAGTTTGGGAATGTTTGTTATGCAGCAATCGTAACTGGAACATCTTTAGAGTCCCTACCTGAGTCCAGATTCTGACTGTGAAATTGACTGTGACCTTGGACGAGTTATTGTTTAACTTGACTCTTAATTTCCTCATCTGTAAATGGGAGATGAAGTTAACACTCACCTTCTAGGATGGTTTTGAGAACACGGGGAAACTGTTTTCCAAGCACTGAGCAGGGTACTTGGCACCTAAAAAGAACTTAAAGAGGCAGTGGAGTCGTGGTTAACTTGCATGGGCCCTGCACTGTTGTAAAGCCACACGATTATTATTTCACTCAATGTTTACCAAAGCCCTGCAGGAGGTAAAAGACCTGGGGTCACAGGTTCACAGCTAGTCAGTGGCTGAGCCAAGAGCAGACCAGGTGCGCTGATGTCCACACCTAAGCTTTCTAGAGAACTCCATGGCCTTCAGGGAGTCCCGGGGGGGAGGAAGCAAAGAAAGGGCCCCAGTGAGAGCACCCCAGCCCCTGAGTGCCTGTGTTCTCAGGTAGCACTAACAGAGAACTCCCCAGGCTCTGGAAGCAGAACCAGGTCTCTGTCAACCAGCAACTCTTTCTTTTCTTTGTGAAATAGAGTCTGCTTTTCTTTTCTGCTTACAAAAGCAGTTATTGTTGTGGATTCAGAAGATAATCGCCACTTTTGGTTTGTTCTCTGTCCTCCTGATGGAACTTGCCCTCCTTCCAACTTTTGCAAAACACCTAAGTTATAAAATTAATGTTTGTTTGCAATCGCATCATGGAATGCTCACACCTGCTCTGTGCATCCTTATCCTGTTCTCTCTTTTCTGGAAAACTGTTTTGGAGGTTATTTACCTTTTTAACCATTTGGGGCAATAATTATTTATTGAGTCAACAAATATTTATTGAGCACCCACCACAGGCCAGGGACTTTTTTTTTTTTTTTTTTTTTA
>JAQZBX010038344.1:0-23443 GCA_029593785.1 Cabassous unicinctus | reverse complement strand
GTGGTTTTCACCTGACTGGCAAAGGGTCCATGAAACAAAAAAGGTTAAGTACCCCTGACCTACATCTTTATTTATTGAAGGAAAAAGTATCTCTTGATCAACTCCTCCTTTATTATTCTCATGTTTGACCATATATTTTTGTTCTTCATTTGTTGACTTTCCATTCACAGTCAGCCAGCTGAATTTCATGTATGTATCATTAGTCTTCACTGTATTTCCCTGATGGGATTCCAGAATTGTACGGCCATCCTTTTTCTTTCCAATATGCTTTGTTTGTTTTTTAGGAGGTACCAAGGATTGAACCCAGGACCTTGTACATGGGAACCAGGCGCTCAACCACTGAGCTCCATCTGCTCCCTCTTTCCAATATACTTTAATAACATCAAGGAAGAAATTCTCAAGAAGACAAAGATATGTTCCAGGCTTATAAAATTTTGTTTCAGCAACTGAAGGAAGAAACACAGTGGATTTGGGGGAAATGTCTGCAACTGGGCTTTTATCAGGAGGAGTTATTATGAGCTTAGTGCCTTCTCCAAATATCTTGAACCAGCCTGAGCTATCACTCTAGTTATAGCTTTTACAAAATCACAGCCTTCTGAGTTTCATGACATGATGAAGAGTTGAAAACTCTGTTCTGGAAATTTGATCTTCTGGGTTCCTTTGGAAGCCCTTGAATATAGGTTTTGTGGAATCTGATATTTTTTAAGTGTTCCTTAGATAAATTGGCCCCATGTCTGTTTTCCACAGAGGCAAGAATCACTGAAAAAAAAAAAAAAAAACCACCAAATAGAAAATAGAAGTTTAAGAGAGCAGGTCTAACTGATCAACCAACTGCTCCTCCAAATGACTAGGAAGAAAGGGGACCTTATTTTCTAAGCTAAATATTGGACCATAAGATCTGACCAAGGTGAACTTGAGCAAGTTATTTAATTGCTCTGGGCCTCAGTTTCCTCATTTGTAAATTGGGGATGAGAATAAGACCTACCTCTAAACTGTCCTGGGAAATAGCGCTATGTAAGTGTTCACTGTTATAATTCAGGGAACACAGAGGTATTTCAGAAGCTGTTGCTGGGTTGTCAAAATGTTTGCATTTCTAGCACATTCTAATGTGGTGATTGTGGGGCAAAATGTTTGAAATCTGAATTGTCCTGGGAGATATGAAATAAAAGTCCAACACCCCCAGAGGAAGGGGATGGGGAGACAGAGAGAAAGCCCTTGTAGATCCACAAAGAATACACAGAGGAGGAGGGATATGAAATGGACTTCAGAGTCTTCCTTAAAAATCATAACCCTTTTGATTTAAAAGTTCAAATGTTGAGATAAAGGAACCTTGCCTGACACCCCCCCCACCATACTGAGAACTTTGTTCACAGGACCTGCTCACCACCCGGAACAGAACTGGGCACAGAGAAGACCTCCCAGTTCACCTCTGTGGAGCTGAAAGGAAGAAAACAGAAAGAGAAGACAAATGAAACTTCCAGACCAATTATTTCTCTCTTTATTTTTTTAAAGTGGAAGCAAACTCTGAACGGGACTTTTGTTCCAGTGTAAACATTCTCCACCAATTTTTCAACACAATGTAATTTGATATGGGATGTCAGCAGAGGTCAAATAGAACATACTTTAAACAGCATTTGCCATATTGGCCTACTACAATAGATCATCTCTCCAGAGTCTATTCTCTTCATCTTCACATGGTTTGACAAAAGCAAGTTTCTCATTTTAAGAAAAAAAAAAAAAGACTAGCAAAGACCAGCTCCAAACTGTTTGCCCAGTGTTGAAGTAGCACTGATGGTGAAATGAGTGCTGATTAGAGGCACAAATCCTGGGTTCAAGTCTGGACAGCTTAATGAGGAGCTGGACAGATTCTCTAAAAGTGAAGGTGGTTGAAGCCACATGAGATGTCTCCTTCCAGTCCCACCATGGCTTGCTAAAACACCATCCTCTAGGAAGTGGTAGAAGTTTTGTTTTGTTTATGAATTCCAAAAATAGATGTTGGATTGTGTTTATAAACTGGTCTGTTCCTCTAGGCGTATTGGGTTGTATTAGATTCAGAGGTTTCACTCTTACTTTATTAAATCACAATTAAAGCTTTTATTTGACCACATCATTTGGGCATGCAGGGTTGAGTCCCCACCTCCTTGGTGGGGATAAAACAGACTCTCACAAGGAAATAAACACACCGAGAAGGAGAACACAGAGAGTTTAGTTTTGGACGCTGGAGCCCCGGGTAGAGAGCCAAGTCATTTGCCTGATAGTTTGCAGCTGAAGAGACCAGAGCCCTGAACAGCTGAGAAAGCCTGGAAGAAATGAGCCCCAGGAAGAGAGACAAGCCTTATGCTAACCTACAGCTGAGAACAGAAGGAGCTGGGACCACGGAGCCTTAGGAGGAAGAGGAAGGCTGAACCCTCGCAGAGACCGGCAGCCATCTTCTCCAACATGTGGCAACAGACTTGGTGAGGGAAGTAACTTATACTTTATGGCCTTGTGACTGTAAACTTCTACCCTAAATAAATACTCTTTAAAAATGCCAACAGATTTTTTGGTATTTTGCATCAGCACCCCTTTGGCTGATTAATACAGAAGATTTCCTGATCCTCGCTCCATCTGAATCTCTCTTATGCCACTTATCTCTTTCTCATATGCCTTGAAGCTATTGGGTACTTGTCTTATTTTTCTTATACCTAATAACAATACTACTTTATTTCTAAAATACTTTATAGGTTACAAAGTAATTTTGCATATATTTTATCACTTGATCCTTCTAGCTTCTGGGCAAAGTAGCTCTTTTTACGATTTACACAGGAAGGAATGGAAGCCCAAAGAGGTTAAGTAACTTGTCCAATGTAATGACAACCCAGGGCTTTTATGACAAGTTCTTCCATGCCTTACTCATCTTCATATCCCCATCAAACCCAACACAGGACCTGGATCAGAGCAGAGACTCAATAAATGCTTACTCAATGAATTGAGCAAGTGCCTTCATCTCTCCACACCTCATGTGCTAGGCAAGATCACCTGAAGGTTCCTTCCCAATTAAAAAGAATCAATGGTGTCACCTCTTGAATTCCCTTTTGGCACCTGTCTAGACTGCAGGTCAACAGGGTGATAGGGCATCCATTCCATTCTGGGCCCCTTAGCTCAACTTAACATTATTGTATTAGTTTCCATACTGCGATAACTACCACGAACTTATTGGCTTAAAACAACAAAAATTTATTCTCTTACAGTTCTGGAAGTCTGAAGTCAGTTTCACTGGGCTAAAGTCAAGGGAGGGCTGGTTTCATCTGCAGGCTCTGAGGGGAGAATCCGTTTCCTTGCCTTTTTCAGCTTCTAGAGGCTGCCTAAAGTCCTTGGTTTATGGCCCCCTCCTCCATCTTCAAAGCACATCACTCCACTCTCTGCTTCTGTCACCACATTGCCTTCTCTTCCTCTATCATCAACCTCCCTCTTCCTCCCACTTATGAGAACACTTGTGATTGTATTTAGGGTCCACCTGGATAACCCAGGGTAATCTCCCTGTATTGGTCAGGGTTCTCCAGGGAAATAGAACCAACAGGAGATACCTGTAAATATTATGAGATTGTATAAAATTGTCTCACGCAAATGTGGGAGTGCACAAGTCCAAATTCCATAGGGCAGGCTGCAAGCTGGGAACTCCAGTGAAAGTTTTCGATGAATTCCCTGGGAGGAGCTGGCTGGCAGAAGGAGAGCTGGAAATTCTTCCTTCTGACTGCTGAAATCATCACTTCTCCTTTTAAGGCCTTCAACTGATTGGATAAGACATATCTCATTGCTGAAGACAATCTCCTCAGTTGATTGTAGATGTAATCAGCCATAGATGCAATCAACTTACTGATGATTTAAATCCATGAAATGTGCTCACAGTAACAATTAGGCCAGTGCTTGCTTGACCAGACAACTGGGCACCATTACCTGGCCAAGGTGACACACAAACCTAACCATCACGGTCCCCATCTCAAGATTCTTAACTTAATCAACATCTGCAAAGTCCCTTTTGCCATTAAAAGTAGCATTCCTATATTCCAAGGATTAGGACCTGGATATCTTTGGCGGGGAGGGGGGCATTATTCAGCCAAATACAACTATCATTACGCTTACAATTTACCTTTTAATTGCATATTTGCCTCTCTCTCCAGTAGACTGTGAGCAACTTGAAGGCAGTTGCTCTAGTCCCAGCTCCTATTGGTGCCTGTTTTAGCTTCCTCACTGATAAAAACAAATACCATGCAACAGTCTGGCTTAAATAATGGGAATTTGTTAGCTCACAGTTTTGTGGCTAGGAAAAGTCCAAAATCTAGGTGTCATCAAGGTGCTGCTTTCTCCCAGAAGGCTGTGGCATTCTGGGCCTGGCTGCTGGCAATCCTTGGTCCTTGGCTTTATCTGTCACATGGCAATGCATGTGGTGGCCTCTCCTGGCTTCTCTGGGTTCTGTTGACTTCTGGCTTCTTCCCATGGCTTTCTCTGAATTTGATTCTACTTATAAAGGACTCCAGTCATAGGATTGAGACCCATCCTGATTCATTTGGGTCACACCTTAACTAAAGTAACCTCATCAAAAGGTCTTTGGTAGTTTGAGGCTTTTATGGACCCCATAAAAATCACGTCCTTAGAGCTAATCCATTCCTGTGGATGTAAACCTATTGTAGGTGGGACTTTTGATTAGGTTATTTCAGTAAGGCCTGACCCAGGGTGAATCTTAATCCTCTTACTGGAGTCCTTAATAAATGGGATGAATACAGAGAAAAAAAGCCCCAGGAGTGAGAAAAGGCCACAGAAGGAGAGAGGAAGCCAAAAGCTGAAGCAATGAAACCCCAAAGAAAAGGGAGAGACCAGCAGACACTGCCATGTGCCTTGCCATGTGCAGAGGAGCCCAGGATTGCCAGCAGCCAGTCTCTGGGGAGAAAACATTGCCTGATGATGCCTTGAGTTGGATGCTTTCATGGCCTCAGAACTGTAAGCTTTTAATTTAATAAATCCCCATTGTAAAAGCCAATGCATGTCTGGTACATTGCAATTTGACAGCCTAGCAAACTAAAACAAGGTCCTACTTATAACAGGTTCATACCCACAGGACTAGATTAAGCTTAAGAACATGTCTTTCTGGGATACACAGCTCCAAGCTATTACAGTGCCTCACATACAGTAGGTGCTTAATAAATAATTATTAAATGAATAAATAATCCCATGCATGTAGACTTCTATTACTTCTGGCTTAAGGGCCTCACAGCCCCATCTCATTCCAAAGAAATCTAACTCCAAAAAAAGCCTTAAAAGACCATATCTGTCCTTAAAGGAGTTCTCCTGGGAACAAAAAGGAGATTACACAGCACATTATACAGCAAAGCTTCCCAAAAATGTGCTGGAGACTTCCCTCCCCTTCCTCCAGGCCTCTTTACTCTCTCCTCTTGCCTCCCCATCCTCTGCCCCAGGCAGCCAAACAAAAGCATCTATTTTTTAATTATTATTATAAGGGTTTATTTTATTTTATTTTTTAATTTTTAAAAAGATAGATTACATAAATTCTATTTTTTTTTCTTTTTTCTTTTTAGAAAGTAGAAGGAGAGTTGTTAAATTATCATACTTTAAATCGTCATTCCCAACACTTTCCCTCTAGTGAAATTTTTATGGACTATTGCAAAAAAAAAAAAAAAGGTGCACCATCTACTTGTGGCATCCAGGGTCCCTTCCCCATCCCAGCCCCACTCTCCTCCCACAGGATTGGAAGGACAGGCTATAACCAGGAGGGAAAAAAATAAGAAAAGCATTATCTACTTCTTAAAGTCTCGAGTGTGTTCCTAGATCTGTCCACACACACTGGGGTCTGTGAAGCACCCATGGGTTCACGCCCAGTAGTTCCATGACTCCATTTGGGACCAGCCTTGGCTCACTAGAAGCAACTCAGGGGGAACTGCCTCCAGCTGCCGCCCCTTGCCCACTGAGGAAGGCTCTGGGGAGGCTTCTGTGAGGAGAGAAACCTGGTCTGGAGGTTCGGGACCAACAAACCTATGCCCACCAGGCCTCTCCAGTGTGAACTCCTCTGAGGTTCTCCTTGAAGGCCTCCTGAATTACTGCCATCAACCAGGTGAGTCTGGCCGAAATCTAAGTTGGTTCGGCTATAAATTCCTCATTCTCTGATCTGACCCAGCCCTTTCTGATTCTCCAAGCCATGCTCCTGGGTACTTTGCTGTGTGGACAAGAGACACCACTGCATAATAATGACAAGAGCTAAATGTTAATGCGCATTCCAATGTAGGAGCTTTATCTGCTTTGTCACGTCTAATCTTCCCAGACACCCTATGAAGCAGGTACTGTTATTATCCCACATTTTACCCATGAGGAAAACCGAGTCACAGCAACCCGAAGTGATTTGCCCAAAGTCACACAGCTAATGAGTGGTGGAGGCAGAATTCAAATCCAGACAGTCTGACACACACTTGAGCAAAACCTCTGTTTTCCTGGATCAGACAAACTGCAGCTGCTCTCCACCTTGCGATGTGTTCTTTTTAGGGCTTTCAGGCAGCCTGCTCGTGACAGTCTGAGGTTATGTTTGTGACTCCCAAAAAGAGAAAGATTATGTTTGTAAACTAATCTATTCTTCTGGGTATAACACCCTTTTGATTATATTGGATTCAGTTGAGGAGACTCTGATTAAATTTTTCTTGATAAAATCAATTTAGGGCTTTTGATTTGACCACATCAATAATGCATGACTCAGGCTGACTCCCCTCCCCTTTGGTAAGCTGATATTAATGGACACTCGCTCGAGACACACGGGAAGAGAGAGCTCTGTCATTTTCGATCCTGGGGCCTGGGGAGAGATGAGCCATTCACCCAGCAGTTTGCAGCTGATTTAGAAAAGACACGAGCCGTATGCCAAGAGAGAGAGGAAGCCCTGAGAGACAAGCCCTAAGCCAGCCCACAGTTGATATCAAGAAGAAGCTGGGCCCGTGGAGCCTCAAAGGAAGAGGAAGCCCAGGAAGGAGAGACCAGGCAGAGAGAGATCAGCAACCATCTTGCTTCAACACGTAGCAACTGACTTTGGTGAGAAAGCAACCCTGAGTTGGATTCTTTAGGGCGTTGTAACTGTAAGCTTTTACCCCAAATAAATACCCTTTATAAAAGCCAGTGGAGTTCTAGTACTTTGCATCAGCACCCCTTTGGCTGACCAATGCACTGCCTCCTACACAGAGCACTCAGGGTCCACACATGGCTTCCTAATGTTGGCCCCTCACCCTTGCTCCCTTCTAGGGCCTCCCACTCTGAAGCCTCTGAGGGCAGCTTCCAGGCCACGGCTCTGGTTTCCAGGAACGTGGAGCCTCTTTATTGCTCTCTCCTCAGCTGGGCCCAGGCCCTGCACCCTTCATCCTGCCTGCCCAGAACCCCTCTTCCTTTCCAGGTAGATTTTTTTTAAAGATTTTATTTATTTATTTATTTATCCCCCCCTGCTGCTTGTGCTTGCTGTGTCCATTTGCTGTGTGTTTTTCTGTGTCTGCTTGTCTCCCTTTGTTGGGTCGTCCGGCTGCATCAGCTCACCGCGCCACGCGGGCTGGCTTGCCTTCACCAGGAGGCCCCGGGAAGCGAACCTGGGGCCTCCCATATGGCAAACGGGAGCCCTATCGATTGAGCCACATCCGCTTCCTTTCCAGGTAGATTTTTACTTTCTTCAGGACCAGTGTGCCCATGGGCTAATAGCACCCACGGAGGCTAAATTAAATCCTAACTTCTGGCCTCAAACCTCACCAGCGAGCTTCTTAGATTTGTCAATCTGAAGAGTTCACATAATTCTGTGTAACTCTGAGTACTGGAAAGTGCATTGTCCTAAATATTCAAATTCTTATCTGAAAAGTTTCCCTCTTGGCTTGACTACGGAAGGCTCGCACGTCAAGTTCAACAGCTCAGATGGTAGCTCTGCTGTGTTGACATTCACATCCCCTTGTGTTTAAAAGAAAAAGTCCCCACATCGTCATTTTTAATGGTCCCATTTGTTATTATAAGAAAGTTTGCTTAGAAATTCCTCTATTTGGTGCTTGGGTTGTTTCCAATTTCTCACCGTTCTGCACTGCTTAAAAGATTTCTTTTTTGTCCCCTTTTTGTTTGCTTACTTTTGGCTTACATCCTTGAAGATAGATTTCCTAAAGTGGAATATGTACAGAAGATATGACATTTTTATACTTTTTGATATGCATCATGTGTTTGTTTAAGAGATTGCCCCAGTTCATATTGTCATCAGCAACATATACTTTCTGTTAACATGGGGATTACTATTTCTAAATAACTTTTTAAACATTTGCAAGTTTAATCGTTCTAGAATGATGCTTTAACATTATTTGAATATGCTTCGTTATTGCTTTCAAGGCTATATATTGTTTTATGTGATGATTGTTCTTTTTTATTTGGGAATAAACTATTCATCTCCTTTGGCAACTGACACTGCCTCATACACAGATGGCTCAGTGTCCACACACTAACCACATATTTGTATCAGTTCAGTCCTATTTTTGGAGAAAGCTTCTAATAATTATGTTATTCACCGCTTTCTTTTTGTATATAATTACTGTAAATTTTAGAATAATCTTTATGTATTCATATTTCTCTATCTTGTCCTTAATAATGGTCTTCATTTCTTTAGTAGTTAGAAATTTAT
Organism: Cabassous unicinctus; assembly: GCA_029593785.1. Taxonomy (NCBI): domain Eukaryota; kingdom Metazoa; phylum Chordata; class Mammalia; order Cingulata; family Chlamyphoridae; genus Cabassous; species Cabassous unicinctus. The sequence goes on along the minus strand of JAQZBX010038344.1, from coordinate 14,775 downwards.
GACCTTTTCAAACATAAGATAGCCATGTTATTTTTCCCCATAATTTAAAATATTAGTGTATGTTTCACTAATCCAACTGAAATTTATTTTTCTGTAGGATATGATGCACTATTCTCGGGTAATTAATTTCCCTTCTACTGTCTCTTTGCCCAAACAATTGATAAGCAGTGATATTGTTCTGCATTGTTGTGTTGCTTCTGCTTTGATGCAAATTAATTTCACAAAATAGGACAGCTGTGCTATAGGAGTTCCTGTTCTATTTCAGTCATTCGACAAATATTTATTTGAGCACCTACTGTGTGCCAGGTACTGCTCTAGGTGCTGAGGCTCCAGCCGTGAACAAAACAGTAAAACCTCCCTGCCCTCATGGAGCTCACATTCTAGTGAAGGAAGACAATTAAAAAATAAATGATAGATGGATAAGTAAATACCAAGTAAGGCAGGAGAGGGCAACAGGCAGCCTGGCATTGGGGGTAGGGAGGGGCGGAGTTTTCAATGGGGAACTTAAGGAAAGCCTCAATGAGAGGTTGACATTTAAACAAAGACCCAAAGAAGGGAAGGCAACAGCGTGAAACTATTTGGGGGAAAGAGGGTACCAGGTAGAAAGCACCGTGGCAAGGAAGATGCCCAATGTGTTCAAGGAGGGCAAGGAGCCAGGATGTCTGCAACAGAGGGTGAGAAGGACAGCAGTAGAGGAGGAGGTCAGACAGGCAAGCAGGAAGCAAGTCTTGTAAGGCCAGATGTGCACTGAAAGGACTTTGGTGTTTACTCAGAGCAAGATGGGAAGCTTCTGGATGGTTTAGAGTGAAGAAAAGGCACGGTGTGACTTAACAACCAAGCCGGGTCAGTCTGGCTGTGGCACTGTGAAAGGCTGTAGGGGAGCAAGAGTGGACACCGGCAGCTCTGTTAGGAGGCTCCTGGCAGTGGTACAGGCAAGAGGTGACGGTGGTTTAGGTCAGGGAGCTGGAGGAGAGGTGGTGAGCAGCCGTAAACTTTGGATATCTTTTGAAGGTAGACTGGATAGAATTTGATGACATCTTGATATAGGGAGTGAAAAAAAGGTCAAAGATGACTCCGTGGATTCTGGCCACAGCATTGGAAGGGTGGTATCACCATTTCCTGAGATGAAGTAGACAGTGGCAGAAACAAATTTGGAATTTGGAATTGGTCCTGATAAAGTTTGAGATGGTATTAGACATCCAAGTGATGATGTTCTGTTGATTTTTTTTTTCCCCCTGCTTGGGGACCTATAGATTTTATAAACGTGCCTTTTATAATACATATTAAATTCTGAGGGAGAGTCCTAATTCTTTCCTAATTTTTCCCATTATTCTCTAAAATTGATAGCAATGATTCAACTTCTATAATTATTTTGCAAGGCCTTAAATTAAAATTGCAGTAAATCTGTTAACTTCCACTATCACTGTTAATGGATTTTGTTTTTCCAGTAAAGATCTGGTATAGCTTTCCATTTGTTCACATCCTCTTGTATTTTGCCCATTATGGTGTGATAATTTTCTTGGAATGAATCTTGTGGCTCAAGGAAAATCCTCAAGTAAATGTATTTTTGGTTGGTGGTTATAAATGGAATCTTTCTCTCTTTTTAAATTTTAATTTTTTTATTAATATGCAGCTATATTTCACTGACAGAAATGCAATTATTTTATGTGGGTTTTCTTTGGCTCACATCTTTGCTGCATTTGTTTATTATTTCTAGTAATTTAGGGGTTGCTTTTCTTGGAACTTTCAAGCATATAATCATGTCAACTATAAAAAGTCATATTTTTATATCCTTATACTTTTATGTCCTTCCCAAATAGCTATTGCCAGCTTTTCTAATACCGTGTTGAAGAGAATCATGGTGGGGTGAACCTTCTGCTCCCACTTTTAAGCAGGAGGACTGTGCATGCATCTTTAGTAAGTTAGGCACTGGCTCTTCAGATTAAGAATCTGGTTCTTCTAAAATTGCCGTATCTTATTTTAAATCTTTAATAAGGAATAAATATTGAACTTATTTAATATTTAAATAATATTAAATTATTAAACTGCCTTTTCCACAATTATAAAAATATGATTATATGCTTAAAAATTGCTTTTCCTTTTTCATTTCTGATTTAATTTCCCCCATTTTCTCTCTTTTTAAAGTGAAAATTAAGTAGTTAATGAAGTGCCAAGAAATCCAAATACAATTATGTGTTTTTTTCTTTCATTTTTACCAGTCTTTTGTGTGTCTTTATTGTATTGGAATCTAAAACTTGAGAATTGTTAGGCTTCCATTCCCCAATGTATGTTATCACCTTTGATATTTAAGACTGTAAATTTTACTTTTTTTTAATGCTGTATTCCTTATACACTCTTAAGAGAACTTTGAATACTTCTATCATTTTGTCTTTTTTTTTATAAAGACTTTTAGTTTTAATTATTTTTCTCATAGGCAATTGTTTTAGTTTGCTAAAAGCTGCTGGGAGTAATATACTAAAAGTGGGTTGGCTTTTACAATGGGAATTTATTAGGTTAAAAGCTTACAGTTTGAGGCTGTGAAAGTGTCCAGATCAAAACATCATCAGAGATACTTACTCACCAAGGCCCCGTTGCTGGTGGTCCTGGATTCCTCTCACTTGGTGGGGTACAATGGTGGTGTCTGCCCATCTCGGCCTTCTCCTCCAGGCTCACTTTCTCCCCAGGCTGCAGCTGTGGACAGACAGGCTTCTGGCTCCCAGGACCTTCTCTCAGTTTCTTGGTTCTTCTCTCTCTCTGCAGCGTTTTTCTGTATCTGCAGTTTTTTATTCCTCCATTTAAAAGGGACTCCAGTAAGAGGATTAAGACCCACCCTGGGTCATGCCCTACTGAAGTGATCTAATCTAAAGGAAGATCCCTTAACTTAATCTAATCAAAAGATCCCATCTGCAATAGGTTTACAGGCACAGGAATGGATTAGTCCTAACATGATTTTCTGGGGTCCACCCAGCTTCAAACTGTCACAGTAATGAATGATGATATTTCTTTTATAACCTAGTCTTTGAACTGTTTTCCTCCTTGTAGTGAAGTTTATCTGACATTTAATGTAAATTATATACTTCTTTGATTTTTCATTGCCCTTATGTTTATCTTTATTGCATTATTCTTGACTTTCCTGTTTTCTTTAACTTGTTTCTGTAGAGAAACAGAAGCATTAGTCTTTGAGGTAATATTTTGACAGCCTAAATCTTTTCTGAAGTTCTCATTTTTTAGTTTGGAGTTGGCAGATCTTTGAGTGCCTGGCATATTTTTTTGCCTAAAGCATCTCATTTGTATGAGGTAGTAAACCTGAAAATTAGGTATTATTATCCTCGTTTTGCAGACTTGGAGGCTCAGGGAGGTTAAGTGGTTTGTCAATGTTTTAAATCTAATAAGTGATAGAACCATAACTTAAATTTATTATATATCCTATTACTGGTTTGTTTTACTTTGATTCATTAACCTTGCCTTTTGGCAATGCCCTAATGGGTTACTTTCTCCTAAGGTTTTTTCTCTTCTTAGACTTCTGTCCCTGGTTGTGGTCTTTGCCTCTGTTGAATTTTGCTGATAAATAGGATCTGACCCTTCTTCTTTGGTCTTCAAAAAAGAGACGGCACCCGTCAATCTCACTGGCTTATTGCCAAAGGGAAGGCTCAGATCCAACTGTACCCCTCTCCAAAGCCATAAAGCATCACTCTGTGACAATGTTTCAGAAAATGTGGCCTGGGAACCAGACATGTTTGAGAAAACTGCTTGCTAGCAAGACAGATTCCTGTCCCTCTCTCCCTGCCCCCTGCCCCCAATTTACTGAGTCAGAAAGCCTGGCAATGGATCCCAGGAATCTGAAGTATTCAAGGTTCCCCAAGTGATTCTTATGCATTCTCGAGTTCGAGAACCACAACCCGAGTTTGACACATTACACCCCCCATATTAGGTACATCCCAGGATGACCCTCGGTGAGTCATGGCTTTGCGTAATCCCTTCCCCGTGAGTGTGGGCGGAACCTGTGACCTGCATCTAACCAATGGAATATGGGACAGTCAGTCCCATGGTTAGGTTATGCTATATAAGATCTATCTCAGAGGCTGTGGAGAGAGATTCTCCTGCTGGCCTTGAAGAAGTGAGCTGCCCTGTTGTGAGAGCCTGTGAAAGAACCAGGCGGCATGGAAATGTGGGTGGCCTCTAGACGCTGAGCGCAGGCCCTGGATAAGAGCCAGCAAGAAAACAGGACCCTCAGTCCTACAACCACAAGGAACTGAATTCTGCCAACAGCCACATGAGTTTGAGTGAGGACCCCAGGTTTCATGAAAAGAATACCACCATGGCCAAAACCATGACTGCAGCCTTGTGAGACCCTGAGTCCATGGCTGGACTCCTGACCCACAGAAACTGTGAGATAATAAGTGCCTGTTGTTTTAAGCTGCTAGATTGGTGGTAATTTGTGACACAGCAATAGAAAACTAACAGACCTCACTTCTCAAAATCTCAGAACCCAACTTTCTTATTATAGCATTATTTATAGACTTTGGCAGAGAGTTGGGGGTGGGGAGTAGGGGAGCTGTAAGCAATTGTTTATTTATTTTTAATTATAAATGTGTCTTTACACACCCATTATAACATTAAAAAGGCCAACAACTCCAAACATTGGCAAGGATGTACAGCAAATGGATTTCTCGTATACTGCTGGGGGGAATGGAAAATGGTACAATCACTTTGGACCACCAGCATGTCTTAAAAAGTTAAGATGCACCTACTATGGGATCTAGCCATTCCACTCCTAGGTATTTCTCAAAAGAAACGAAAACACATTTCCACTCAACAACTTGCACACAGATGTTCATAAGAGCTTTAATTTGTAGTAGCTCGAATCTAGAAACAATCCAAATGTTCATCAACAGGTGACTGAAGAAACAATATACTAGTGATACACATAACAACATGAGTAAATCTCAAAATCAGTATGCAGAGTACAGAAACCAGATTCAAAAAAGTAGATATCGTATGATTCCACTGATATAAAATACAAACTAATCTCTAATGACAGAAAACAGATCCATGGTTGTGGGGGTAAGGGGCAGGTGGAGAGAGGGAGAGGCTGCAAAAGGTCACAAGGAATCTTTGGGGGATGATGTAAATGTTCTGTATCTTGATGCTGATATTGATTTCACAAGTGTATACAGTTGTCAAACCTCATTGAATTGTGCATTTTCAATGGATGTGGTTTAACTGTTCATAAATGATTCCCCAATAAAGTTGATAAGGAAAAATTAGGTAATATATCTACGTGACACAAAATTCAAAAGGTGCAAAGGTACGAAGTAAGTCTCTGCCCCACTCCAGAGGTAACCACTGCTAGGAGTTGCTTGTGTATCTTTCTAGAGATATTCTAACCCATAAATGTATATTAATGTGTAGGTGTATCTTTCTCCCACTCTCCACCTCCAGCTAAGTGGTGCATTGCAGCTTATTCTGCACCCGGCTCTTTTTAAAATAACTATTTAATTATCTATTTATGGCTGCACCATAATCTACTGAGCCAGTGTCTCGTAGATGGGCATTTTGCTTATTTCCAATCTTTTTAAAAACAAAACAATAATGAGCATAAAGTGCTGGGCTAAAGTTTATGTGAAGTCTTTTATTTTGAAAGCTATAGCTAAATTACCCTTCACAGAGGTTATATCAATGTATATTCCCACCAGCAATGAGTTCTATTTTTCCACATCCTTGCTGACACAGTGTTTATCAAACTTTTGGTCTTTGTCAGTTTGATGCATGAAAAAGTATATTTCATGTTGTTTTATTTGTGATAAGTGAAGTTGAGCATCTTTTCACATTTTAAAAGAGTCATTTACAGTTCTTTTCTGCGAACTATTTATTCATATCTGCCCACTTTTCTATAGGGTCACCAGTCTCTTTCATATTGTTTTGCAATAGTTCTCCATATATGGTCTTGGTTCAGATTCACTCAGAAACAGAGTCTGAAACAAAGCTTATGTGCTAGTGTTTTATTTAGCAGGAGAACAAAAGTGAAGGGAAAATCCAAAGCACACGCAATAGAAAAAATAGATAAATGGAACCTCCTCAAAATTAAACACTTTTGCACCTCACAGAACTTTGTCAAAGGGGTGAAAGGGCAGCCAACTCAATGGGAAAAAAAATTTGGAAATCACATATCCAATAAGGATTTAATATCCAGGATATATAAAGAGATATTACAACTCAACAATAAAACGACAAACGACCCAATTAAAAAATGGGCAAAAGACTTGAACAGACGTATGTCCAAAGAAATACAAATGACAAAAAAAACACATGAAGAAATGTTCAACATTACTAATGATTAGGGAAATGCAAATCAAAACTACAATGGGGTATCATTTCACACCTATCAGAATGGCCACTACTAAAAAGACAGAGAACTACAAGTTTTGGAGAGGATGTGGAGAGATAGGAACACTTCTTCACTGTTGGTAGGAATGCAGAATGGTACAGCCACTGTGGAGGACTGTTTGGCAGTTCCTAAAGAAGTTGAATATAGACTTGCCATGTGACCCGGCAATACCACTACTGGGTCTATACCCAGAAGAACTGAGAGCAGTGAAACGAACAGACATCTGCACACTGATGTTCATAGCAACATTATTCACCATTGCCAAAAGTTGGAAATGTGTCCATCAACAGATGAATGGATAACAAACTGTGGGCTATTCACATGATGGAATATTATGCAGCCGTAAGAAGAAATGAAGTCATAAAGCATGTGACAACATGGATGAACCTGGAGGACATTATGTTGAGCGAAGCAGGCCAGACACAAAAGGACAAATACTGTATGATCGCGTTACTATGAACCAAATACATTGTGTAACATATTGTAGGATTTAAAAAAAAAAATTATGTATCCAGTACATTTAATTGAGAAATGTTTTAAAAAAAATTTTTAAAAAGAGTGAAGGGAAAAAGGGAAATGGAACTGGGAAGGAGGGAAAGCAAATGCAAAGTGGTACCTTGTCAAGCTGACCACAGCTTTATAAGGAAAGAGACAGTTGCTCAGTCAGCAGCAGGGGATGGTGGAATGGGGAGGAGAGGCTTTTTATCTGTCAGTTCCCTCCCATCTGCAGTTTCTTGTAGGTCAACATTTGCACCATAGGGCATTAATTGCCCTGCACTGCTGGATTGCATCACCCAGCACAGCTGGTGGGAAAGTCAGATGCCATGTCCCGCGGCATGGTGTTTCATCTGAGTCCAGAAGAGGGGAGAGAGCCATATTTTCCAGATCTGGGCACCAGTGCAACTGTGGTCCTAGCCCAGTATTCGTCCTGGTGGAGGCCAAGATAAGCAGTGTTAGGGGCAAGGCAACAAGAGCAGTGGCCGGGCTGCCCCATTGAGCCACCAGTGAAGGTCCCAGGCCGAGGGCAGGTGGATCTGAGCAATTACGGAGGATACAACACACACAGGTGCATACACACGCACACACATGCATACATACATATGTACACACACATATACAGACACATTTGTCCATATATATCTATATAATTTTTTTTTTTTTTTGCTATATTATAGCATGTTTTAGATATTTCCCCTCAGTTTGATATTTGACTTTGATTATTTACGGTGATTTTTTTTTTTTTGGCATGCAGAAATGTTTGATTTTTATGTGACTGATTTTTTTTTACCAATGCTTTCTAAAATGGTTTCAGAATTTTGTGTCATACTTAAAATGTCCTTCCCTAGAATTATGGAAAGAAATTATGGAAGGAAAAAAAACCTCCCATATTTTCATTTTCATTCGGCAAAGTTTATCTCTGATCCATCTGGATTTTATTTTGGTGTAAAGGTGTGTCATATGGATCCAATTTTATTTTTTTCCAAATGGCTACCCAGTTGTCCCTAATATAAAAGGCCACTTTATCACATGTTAAATTTCCTTACATTTGAAGACTACTTATTTAACCTACTGTGCCTACTGTGTCTGAGGTTCACTAGGTCTAAAAAATGATTTATGGAAAGAGAGTTGTGGAGCTGTAGAGCTGGACTTTGTCCTGCACAATTGTCCAGTCTATAATGGTCAAATAGCAGACAGTCAAGCATAATTATTAATCATTTTGTAATATTGTGGCCAAAGTTTCATCTCCTTCATTTCACCCAGATGTTGCTAACTCTGGAGAAATCTCCCCATCCTGTTGTATTGTGGTTTGAATCTTCCCCTGGAGACTGTTGTAAAATATAAATGTAGTTTTAGATGAGCTATTTTTACTTGGCATGGTCTGTGGGATATCCTCAAAGGTGATGAAAGTGCCAAAAAAATAGTAAGACAGGAATGAATAGGGGGAAAAAAGAGACTGTTTTTGAAGAAACTGGCCCTGCTGAAATTACTGTGGCTATATAGAATTAACCATTTCCTGTACATCCCACCACCCCCACCACCAATGTGGCTTGTCCATCTTTCTGGCATAACCCCAATACAATTATAATGGCATTTAATTATTTATAGCCCATGTGTCCTGGCTAAACTGTAAGTTTCTTGGGGTCATAGCCTGAACAGAGACCATGTCTGGCTGTGTTTAATCCCAGGGCTTAGCCTAGTGCCTGGTGCAAAGTTGTGGCTTAAAATGTGTTTCTGGAATGAATGAGATAAAGAACAAGTTAATGCATCAACTCAAATCATATCCTTTGAAAGCCTTTTCTGTCTCCACCATTGCTTCCCCCAACCAGTGCCCAGACTCTGGGGTCCCATTGTACTCTTTATTTTAAAATCACTGTCTCCCCACTTATCATCCTTTTATGTGCTTGCCAACTCTTAGAAGACATAGACTGTCTTGATCATTTTTATGATCATTCAATAAATATTCAATAAATATTCCGGGAGTGAGCGAATGAGTGAATGAATGAATGAATTGCAGTGACAGAGGCAGACTATTAGAAAAAGTCTGAATATTGTTAATAAGTAGCTACTGTCTCAGGTCCTCATGTCCAGAAAAGCAAGTCTTTTCTTCCCAGAGAAGAAAATGGGGTTGAGTAGAGAGAGCATATGCTTTGGAGAGAGGAGATCTGGGTTCCAATTCCACCACCGCTACTCACTTTGGGCAAGTCGCTTCTCTCCTCTGAGCTTCAGTTTCCTGTGCTGTAAATTGGAAATAAATAGGATTAGAGATAACATTTGCAAAGTTCCAGCCCAGGGCATGACCTATAGCAGGCACTCAATAATAGCCATGCTGTTGTCATTATTTTTTACTATTATTGTTATTAAGAGGTATAGGGGGATATTGGGGATTGACTTGTGTTCTCCACAAAAGGCATGTTCAGATCCCAACCCTTGGTCCTGCAGGTGTGAACTCATTTGTAAATAGGACCTTTGAAGATATTATTAGTTAAGGTGAGCCCAAACTGAATGAGGGTAGGACTTAATCCAATAAGGCTGAAGTCCTTATTAACAAAAGGAAAGTGTACCTGGAAGGAGAAGTCACCAGAAGCAGCGAGAAGCTGGAAGTCAATGGAACCCGGAAGAGAAAGGCAAAGATGTCGCCATGTGCATTGTCATGTGACAGAAAAGCCAAGGACCAAGGATTGCTGGCAGCCAGCCCCAGATCACCAATTTTCAGGAAGAAAGCATCACCTTGATTTTGTACTTCTCCTGGCCTCAAATTCATGAGTCAATAAATCCCCATTGTTTAAACCAACCCATTGTATGGTATTTGTTTTAGCAGCTGGGAAACTAAAACAGAGAAAAATAGAGCTGTTAGATTTAGAGTTTAGGTAGTTTTGGAGAGGCTAGTTTGGGCATGGAATGGAGTGTGGAAAGACCTCCAATTATTGTTACAGTGACCGTAGCCATAAAATATGGAGCACCTACTATCAGGCACTCTATACACATCATTTCATTATATCCTTACACAAGGCTTAAACGTTAATGGTATTTTCCCAATTAGTATCACTCCAAATGAAGAAACTGAGCTTCGGAGAACTTCCCGGAGTTTCAAGGTCACAGAGCTAGGGAAACATTCAAACCCAGTCCCCCCTGATTTCCATCTGTGTTCTAGGCTTAACTCTTACACTAGTCTGAATAATTCAAGAGCTGAGAAGATCCTGGGAATAAACCCGAGACCAGAGATCTGTCAAGAACCTAGATAATGAGTTAAGCAGGTCTACGATAGTAAGTTACAAGGCTACATATACCTATTATTCATCTCCCTGTGTTTTTTACACTGCTACTGTCATGAAAGATAGCGTAGCATTTTAAAAAAAACAACTGAGCTTGTGTTGGAGCAAATGAATGTCATTGAGTATGAACCATAGACAGGAAGGGGAGCAGGTCCTTGGAGAAAAAAAAAATCTCCACCTCCACCCCATTCCTTCAGCAACAGAAAGTTACCATTGGTTTTAGTAAAGCTGCCTTTTAGGGGGTTGTCCTGGGTCTGGATTATCACATGAACAGAGATTTCATTGGTCTGCATTTCCCCAGCACACATCGGATGTTTGCCTTAGCATACCAGACATTCTCAAAGCATGCACGGCATGGAGATGCACCCCAGGCACGACTATTGCAAAGCTTCATCCAGCCTCAGCATCCTTGAGCCTTTCTCTTGGGCACAAGATGGTTTTAGTCAAAGGCTTCTCTTACATGTCACAAAATTTAAAGCCAGATTCTGAATTTCCATGCATCGTTTACCATTGTTGCACACGTCTCGTATCCGCCAGCAGATGGTCTTAAATGCGTTCTGGCCCCCTCAGTTCCCAGCAAGTTGCAGAGCACTTGGTAAGTGCTCAGTAAGCATGCCCCGAATAGAGAGGTTAACTGAACTAGAGGAGTTTTGCCAAGTCACCTCTTTGCATCAGCTTACGTGGCGTCAGTGTTTGGGAGGACTGGAGAGGGCTATGGAGCTGAAGTGATTTTTAACGACCCCCCCATTTGTATATATGCCTCCCCAGCAAGAGTACTGCCAAAAATAAGCATAATCTGCTCTGTGTGTCTCCACCACAGGAGGGGCACATGGCACGAATAAGACCCGGCGGCCCTGGGATTGCTTTTCCAGAGGACACCATCTATTTACTCAGCAAATATTTGCTGAGCAAAATGGGAGGAGGAAGGGGCATTCCAAGGAGAGGGAATGAGCTGAACAAAGCTGAAGAGGAGGGAAGAGCAAAGTTCTAATGGGGTACAGATTGAGCAGTGAAATTCAGAGATAAAGACTGAAAGGGAGCCTGGAGCCTGATTAATTCTCTTAATGAGAATTAAGAACGCTAGAGGCAAAGTGAGAGGGATTCTGAATACACTGAATATGATGTGTTGTAATGTCATAATCAAGTAGACATTTGGAAACCATCTTATTCGTTAAACCCCATTCCTCATTTATAACTCCCTACATTCTTTTCATTTTTTAAAAATTAGCATAGAGTTAAATTGATGTGTGTGCATGTACAGATCTATAAATTTCAACACATATATGGATTCGTGTAACCATCATGAAATCAGGATAGATATCATTTCCATCACTTCCCAAAAACTCCCTCATGCCATCCCTTTGAAATTACACCTTCTTCTCTACCTCGAACTCCTGCCAGCAGTCACTGGAAAATGTCATATAAATTGAATTATGCGGTGTCTATGCTTTTTAGATGAGCTTCTTTCATTAGGCTTAATGCCTTTGAGATTCATCAAAGTTGTTTTTGTGTATGCATAGCTTGTTCTTCTAATTCTGTGTATTATTCCATTGTATGTATGTACCACAGTTTGGTCATCCATTCACTCATTGAAGGATTGTTTCCATTATTTGGAGATTTTGAGAAGAGCTGATGAAAACATTCCTGTAGATGTTTTTGTGTAAACTTAAGGTTTCATTCCTGTAGGGCAGATATCTATGAGTGCTATCGCTGGGTCATGTGGTAAGTTCAGTTTCATTTTATGAGAAACTGCCAAACTGTTTTCCAGCGTGGCTGTACCATTTTGCATTCCCACGGGCAATATATGAGAGCTCCAATGTAAGAAAGAACCCTCGCCAATATTTGGTATTATCGGTATATTTTAGTCTAGCCATTCTAACAGGTGTGTAGTGGTATCTCATTAAGGTTTTAATATTCATTTCCCTAGTGGTCAATAACATCTTTTCATGTGCTTATTTGCCATTTGTATAGCCACTTTAGTGAAGTGTTTAAGTCTTTTACTCATTTCTTAATTGGATTGTTTTCTTACTCTTGAGTTTTGAGAGTTCTCTATATAGTCTCAATACAAGTCCTTTGTTGGATATATGATCTGCAAATATTTTCTCCCAGGCCGTAGCTTATCTTTTCTTTCTTTTAATAGTCTTTTGAACCTGGCACGTGCCAACATGGAAGGTGGTGACTCCAGCTTTGTTGTGACTGGCCTTGGGGCTCCGAGGTCTGGAGCGGTTGCAGCGACATTCCACGAGCTTCTGCAGGATGAGTGTTATAGTGATTTTTTAAGCGAAGACTTTGATGTGAAGACTTATACTTCCCAATCTGTTCATCAAGCTGTAATTGCTGAACAACTAGCAACACTTGCCCAAGGAATCAGTCTGATAAAGAACTACACCTACAGATGTTCTTCAGATGATGCAGACAAGAATTGGGGCCTTACAGGGAGCTGTCAATAGCATGAAAACAAAAATTGTTGAGCCTTACAATAAAATAGTAGCCCATACTGCACAACTAGCAAGACTTCAGGATGCGCACCACTCTCCTGGTCTGCAGATCCCCACAGCAGCTGCTTCAGACAGCTTTTTTGATCTTCTTTCTGTAAGAGAGTTGAACCCTGCCTTCCTACTCCGAAGCCGCATTCCTGGAAGTCCTAGGAAATTTACTTTATTAAGTGATTTTCTAGCTTTATGAAAGAAATACAGTGTGTCAGATTGATATTATTTATGAATTCCAAAAAGAGATATAGATTATGTTTGTAAACTGGTCTGTTCCTCTGGGTGTGATACCCTTTGATTGTATCAGATTCAGCTGAGATGGCTTTGATTAAATTATGTTAAGAGTAGGGCTTTGATTCGACCACGTCATTAGGGTGACTGAGTTTGAGTCCCCACCCCTTGTGGGCTATATAAACAGACACTCAATCAAGGAGACACACAGAAGCAGATATGCAAGAAAAGAAAATGGAAGAGGACTTTGATCCTGCTGCCCCGGAGAGAGATGAGCCATTTGCCTGATAGTTTACATCTGACCTCGTGAAGAGACCAGAGCAGCTGAGCCCAGAAAGAAATGAGCCCTCTGCCAGCCTACAGCTGAGATGGGAAGAAGCTGTTCCCATGGAGCCTTAAGAGAAAAGAGGAAGGCTGAACCCTCACAGATGTCACCCGCCATCTTGCTTCCACATGTAGCAACAGAGTTTGCTGAGGAAGTAAACTTGAGAAGGTTGGACTCTTTAGGGTCTGTAACTGTAAGCTTTTACCTCAAATAAATACCCTTTATAAAAGAAAGAAAGAAAGAAAGAGTGTCTTTTACAGAACGAAAGTTGATAACTTTGACGAAGTACTTCTTTTATAGATCATGCTTTCCTTGTCATGTCTTAGAACTCTTTGCCTATCCTCAAGTCATGAAGATTTTCTCCTATGTTTTCTTCTAAAAGTTTTACATTTAATTCTATGCTCCATTTTGAGTTCTTTTTTGTATAAGGTATGAAGTTTAGGTTTAGATTGGTTTTTCTGTATAAGGATGTCCAATTGTTTTAACACCATTTGTCAAAAAGATTGTTCTTTCTCCAGTGAATTGCCTTTGTACCTCTGTCAAAAATCAATTGACCATATTTGTGGGGGCCTATTTCTAGACTTTCTATTCTGTTCCATTGATCTATATTTCCCTCTTGTTGCCAATACCACACTGTCTTGATTATTGCAGGCTTGTAGTAAGTCTTAAAATCAGGTAGTGTGATTTCCCCCAAATCTGTTCTTTTTCAAAAATTGTTTTAGTTATTCTAGTTCCTTTGCTTATCTTTTCATTTTAGATGCAGGTTTATCTATATCTACCAAAAATATGTTGGGGTTTTATTGGAATTGAGTTAAATTTATGATCAATTTGGGGAGAATTGAATACTTACTGTGTTAAATCTTCCAATCCATGAGCATGGTATGTCTCTCCATTTATTTAGGTCTTTGATTTCTTTCATCAGTGTTTTGTCATTTCAGCAAAGAGATCCTATTCATGTTTTGGGAGATTTTATTTATTTATTTTTTTTAGATATTGTAAATGGTATATTTTTTATTTTGGTTTCCTATTCTTGTTGCTGGTATATAGAAAAATGATTGATTTTTGTGAGTTGACCTTAAATCCTGCAACCTTACTAAACTTGTGTATTAGTTCTAAGTGGTGTGTGTTTGTATGTGTGTGTGTGTAGGAGAGAGAGAGAGAATTCTTTGGGATTTTCTGCATAGACATTCATATCATCTACAAATAGGGAAAATTTTATTTCTTCATTTCCCATCTGTATGCCTTTTATTGTTTTCTTGCTTTATTGTACTAGTTAGGATTTCTAGTACGATGTTGAATAGATATAGTGAAAGTAAATATCCTTGCCTTGTTCCTGACCTTAAGAAGAAAGTATCAGTCTTTCACCATTAAGAATGATATTAACTATAGGTTTTTTGTAGATACCCCTTATCAAGGTAAGGATGTTCTCTTCTTTTCCTAGTTTGCTAAGGGTTTCTTTTTTTTTTTTTTAACCATGAATTGTTGACTTTTGTCAAATGCTTTTTCTGCATCAATTGTTACAATCGCATGGTTTTTCTTCTGTAATGGTCAATAGGATGAATTACATTG
>JAQZBX010038343.1:0-23451 GCA_029593785.1 Cabassous unicinctus | reverse complement strand
TAGGGGGCAATGGAAGTGTTCTGCATGATCTTGCAATGATGTATACAGGCCATGTTAAACTTCATCAAAAAGTTATAAAAGTGTAAGGTCTAAAATGTAAACAATAATGTAAACCATTGACCATGGTTAGTAGCTATGTTTCAATTTTTGTACATCAGTTGTAACAAATGTACCATCTGTATGTAAAAAGGTTATTAATATGGGAAGGGGGAAAGGGGGAGGATGTTGGGTATATGGGAATTCCCTATATTCTGTATTT
The DNA here is from genome assembly GCA_029593785.1 of Cabassous unicinctus. Lineage (NCBI taxonomy): Eukaryota > Metazoa > Chordata > Mammalia > Cingulata > Chlamyphoridae > Cabassous > Cabassous unicinctus. The sequence goes on along the minus strand of JAQZBX010038343.1, from coordinate 23,192 downwards.
GACTTTACTGTGACCTAAAAGTACTTTGAAGACAAAATGAAAAAAAAATAAGACACTAGGGAAGAAATGGAAGAAAATGCCATTGAACATACAGGACAACAGATATTACAGTGATGAAGGGCAAAATGTCAAAAAAAATTTTAATTTTTAATATATTTTTAAATATTTTTCATTATTTTTAATATCCCAATTTTTTTTACTTTAGTTTTAGCTATTCTAAATTATTATATATTTTATTTCTTATGTTTAAACCTATCATTTCATTTTCCTATTAATTGTATTTGGCGATATTCTTGGCTTCATTTTTGAAGAGGTTTTGGATTATAGAAGGGTTACAGCCGTAGCAGGGGAGGATCATTGGTGTGGGGTGTCAGTGATGGGAGGAAGTTCACCTGGGCACATATATATGATATATAAATATGTTCAAATGTTCATGGGGCATTGCCATAGTGGGAAGAGAGTCACACAACAACCAAGAGAATACTGAATTACCATCCTGGGGAGCTCTGTCACATTCTCAAATGGAATAGCAACAATTGCCCAAGTACAGGTGCAATGACTAGTGAAAAAGGATGGTCCATCAATGGGCCCTTAATATTGACGACTATGCTTATGAGCCTTTGCTCTTGAAATTGCAACTTAGCCTAGTGTAGTAGGGTGCCTAAGAGTTACCTACTGGGAGCCTCCTTGTTTCTCAAATGTGGCCTCTCTCTAAGCCAAACTCAGCATATAAATGAATTACCTATCCCCCAGCTTGGGATGTGACTCCCAGGGATGAGCCTCCCTGGTACCGAGGGATTACTACCAAGCACCAGCTGGAGATACAACTGGAAAAAGACCTTGAATAAAAGGGGGGGAAAGGTAAAGACAAATGAGTTTATATGACTAAGAGACTTCAAAGTGAGTCGGGAGGTCATCAGAGAGGTAACGCTTATGCACATCTCAGCAGGATCTCATAGACTGCTGAAGAAGATACTATCCCAAATAGTAGGGCTCCTGAGGGCTCTGTAGACACCCAGGTCCTATGGTCATAGCAGATAGCTCTGGAGTTTGGTGCCTTACCAGTGGGCCCTACTTTGGAGTTTGTGCTCCCGAGTGTGACGGAGTTGGACTCAGATGTGACTTCTCTACACATGTCTCTTCTGCCCCTTTTATTTGACCCTATAGATGGTGCTGGAGTCAGTAGGTGTATGCCCAAGAGACTTGAATCTCTGGGCTGTCCATATGCCATGTGGACCCTGAGCCTCAGCAGAGTTACAACACCAGTTCATTGGACTCACCCAGGACAACTAACAAGGAGGTGAGGATGGACAATCACCACACCATGGAACTGAGAGAGTCTACAACTGCAAGCAAAAGAGTACCATCCATCAGCCATATGGGAATGAAGCCCCCTCTCAATTAGAGGTGGAGTGGGCATCACCATCCCAGAATCCTCCAGATTGGAGAATAAAATATGGACTAGAGTGGACTTATTGGTATTCTGCTATAGACTTATTGTGATTCTAGCAATGAAAGAAATTATATCATGGATGTGGAGACAGGGGCCACTGAAGGTGAAGTCAGGGAGAGGGAAAAAGCGGTGTAATATGGAGGCATTTTCAGGACTTGGAATTGTCCTGAAATGACATTGCAATGACAGATATAGGCCATTATATATTCTGCCATAGCCTACAGAATTGAGTGGGAAAGAGTGTAAACTACAATGTAAATTATAATCCAAGCTTAATGGCAATGCTCCAAAATGCGTTCATCCATTGCAATGAATGTACCACACTAATGAAAGAAGTTGTTAATGTGGGGAAAAGTGGGAAGTGTGGGGAGTGGGGCATATGGGAATCCCTTATATTTTTTTATGTAGCATTTTATGTAATCTAAGTATCTTTTAAAAATAAATAAAAAATATATTTTAAAAATTCAACTATTATTTGCCAATAAACCATAAACAAAATCAAAAGGCAAACAACGAAATGGGCATTTCTTTTTTGCATTCACATTATAAGCAAAGTGCTAAACTCTCTAATATATAAAGCGTTCCAAGAAATGAACAAGCACTAGGCCAAAGACCCACTAGAAAAATGAGCAAAAAGCAGGAACAAACATATCCATTGGCAAGGCTGTTTTGAAATAGGTGTTCTCAAATAATTATCATATGGGGGCCAACTTGGCAATAGTCATCAAAATTCTAAATGCATATATACCTTCTGATCCAGTAATTCTTGGAATTTAGCATACTGAAGAGCTTGTGCATGAAATGATGTGTGGACAAGATTATTCATTAGAGCACTGCTTATGACACTAAAAGACTGGAAAGAAGATGGGTTAAATAAATGGTACATTTTACAATGGAAAACCATACAGCTATAAAAGAAAAAAAAAGAAGACAACATACTCTACATACAAATATGGAAAGATCTCCAAGATACATTGTTACTTGAAAAAAGCAGGGTGCAGAACAGTGTGCAGAATATGCTTTTATGTTTCAAAAAAGGAGAAAAAGAATACACACACATACTATTTTTTCTCATAAAAATATCTCTGGATGGATACACCAAAAATTAATAATGGTGGTTATTGGGTAACAAAATTGGGTACAAGGAAACTTTTATTGTAGTCCTTTCCATCTATTTTCATTTCTGAACTGTCCAAATATATTCCCTACTTTGAAACTATATTAAAAAACAAAGGAAAATAAACAGTTATGTGATATTTTGTGGAATGAGTTTTTATAAATTGTTATCCTAACATGCCCTGGGAGGATAAGAGGTGCCTCGTCCTACTTCCAACTGAGTCCCTGATGTTCCTCTTGGCTCCCTCATAGAGACCCAAGTTCCCTTTTTAATAAAAGATAGTACTTGGGGAAAGCCCTTGGAGGTCCTGAGATGCTACATAATCGGGAGCTATTTTTAAATCTCTTAAAATTACAATGAATCTCTCCCAAATGTCAAATGCAGGCTAGTGTTTCATATTTTAAATTCAGCACTAGAACCTTTCTGTTTTCTTGTGTTTTCTGTCTCATTTTCCTAAAACCAAAGACACCATCGGGAAGCAGATGTGGCTCAAGCAATTGGGCTCCCGTCTACCATATGGGAGGTCCCGGATTCGTTTCCTAGGGCCTCCTGGTGAAGGCGAGCTGGCCCACACAGACAGCTGGTACAAGAAAAAAAGACAAAGAGGAGAGACAATGAGACACACAACAAACCAGGGAGCTGAGGTGGCTCAAGCGATTGAGCGGCTCTCTTCCACAATGGAGGTCCCAAGATCGGTTCCCGGTGCCTCCTGAAAGAGAAGACGAGAAGAGAAGACAAGCAGACACAGACAGCACACAGCAAATGGACACAGAGAGCAGACAGTGAGTGCAAAACAACAAGGGGGAGGGGAATAAATCATTTTTTTTTAAAAAGCCACCAAGAAAGTGATTTCCCTAAATTGATAGAAAGTTAGTATCTAAATGTGAACTTCCACATTCATATGTGGGTACCAACCAGAACAAACGGATTTGAAGCTTCTGAGATAATGGAAGACTTATTCATGTAGAAAACTTCCTAGCTCCCTGTGTTAACAAAAACTAACCCACATAAGAAATAGTTCCATCCGAATCTACTATGACTTTTTTTTTTTTTTAACAGGAATTCTGCAAGAAAATGCCATAATTTAATACACTGGTAGTACTGCTGATTCAATTTTCTGCTTGCATTAAGATCTGCTAAATCCCTGATTATGAATGAACACAGCCAGTAGGTATGAGACCTCCAGTTCTAATCACTGCAGCCACCAGAACTAAGGATTTTGTAATGACTCACAGGTCTGATAAACTACTGAGCCAGCCTCACCCACCCACACTGTTTAGTGGGCCTGCATTAGCAACACGCCAAGAAGAGTCAGAATCCATGGGCCATGGATAGGGATTAAAGGATTATCTAGCGAGATAAAAGCAACGAGGATGAAACTATTTCTAATAAGGTGGCAATAGCACTCCTTCCAAACAGTGGCAGCAATTTCAGCAAATATTCAAAGACGGCTGCAGTGTGCTTGTGTTATTATTGATGAAAGATGTAACTCTAATAAAAATTCAGTGAGTATAAAAAATGTCAGATATGGTTTCATTTCATGTGTAATAAAGTAAGGCACATAAAAATAACATGTTGGCTATAAAGAGACTACATTGAGTTTGATACAGGTACACAAAAAACACAAAGCCAGGGACTTAAAGAGTTTGCTATTGGCACCAGGGATCCACAGAAAACAAAATCCTAAAGTTCAACGTGTACTCAATTCAGATTTAGCCTGGTACTAGGAGGAAACACACTGTCCTTAAGGTAAGTGCAAGCCTGTGGCTTCTATTATGGGATGATTTACAAAATGAAGGCCTTTAGGAGGGGGAAAAAAAAAAAAAAAAAAAGAGGTAACTGAAAGGAATCAGGATCAATCAGCATCAATTGTAGCTGAATTCTAGGTGTCTTCCCAAAAGGCATGACGCCAAAATGGAAAAACTGATTTCTGAGAGTAGAACAAATGAAAAGGGTAAATGGTCTTGACTTTCAGATCTGGAGAATGTCAAGTCTGGAGGTCCTAATTTAGGGGTACCCTGGCCAGTGGACAGAGACCCATGTCACCCTGGAAGTCAGGGATTGGTTCTACCCTCAATGGAAGATGCTCACACCCAGAAGGGAAGGGTTTTGGCTGCCAGAGCTACAGTTAGGGCTGTAAATAATGCTCCTGGGCAGACACTGCTGGCACCCGAGTGGGTGGTACCCCCAATGCCCTCCACCAATGCCAGCCGTTGCCGTGGCTTAGTGCCCTCCAACACGAGAGCCAGGGTTCAACCCCCCTTCCAGACTGGGGAAGTCAGACTTGTTCAAAGACCTGTGATAAAATTATGTTTTGAACACTAAGTTTATAACTTACCAACGTCCAAAACAAAGTTTACTTTCATCGAATAAGAGACAATAGCTCATAGAAATGAGTGAAAATTTAAAAGGTATGATTTTAAACTCTGTGTAATGCAAAATAATCCTCCAAGGATTTAAATAAAAAGATAATCACACACACACACCCATCCCCATAAAGGCTGAGGAGGTATTAGTGAACGTGACACTTGTCCCACAGGAACCAGAAAATAAGCATTATTGGCATTCAGCTGCCAGGTGAGAGCTAACATAATAGCAAACACATCCTGTTTCATTAGGATGCTCCTTGACGCTAGTATTAAAAAAAAAACAAAAAAAAAAACCAACAACACTGATCTTTTCAACTTAATAGCCAATCTGAAAAGCAATTTTAAAAAAGAAAGTGGTTTCAGAAAATGGAAAAAACACATGGACATAAGTATATCTTTCTATAGCTGTACAAGGCCATTCCTGGGCTCATATAACATTTATAAGATTATAATTATACTTCAAATGGTTATTAAGCCAATTGTTGGTTCTAATCAATAGTTAAGGACATAAGCAGAAGAGGGAATTAAATTAAACATTCAATATTGCTGCTTATAAATGAAAGCAAGATTGAGGGCAATACAAGCAAAAAGAACTTACAACAGTGAGAAAAGCACAGGTTTCAGTGCAAAGTGCCCAGGCACGGCAGGGATCACACTTTGCAAAAGTGCCCAGACCTTAGAGAATCAGAATCACAGAGACAGCAACAATCCAGGAGACTTGTCGTGAAGTCTCTGAAGCATGAATTCCCTCACAGATGCATTTGTAAAAAAAAAGGTCTCCTAAGGAGTTTCAACTCCTTGAGGTATTCTTCAAAAGAAGAGACCCATGATCAAATAAGTTTGGGAATCACTGTATATTATACCCCTATTTGGAGAACCACAATGCATATTAGCATATTAAAGACTATGAAGCCCAGGAGTAAAGAAGTCTATTTAACCAATGTTGTCCCAAATTCATTCATTCATTCATTCTCTCTCTCACATGCATATAAAATACCTATAATAGGTAAGTATGTGTTTATATACAAATATAAATACATGTTATATTTAATGCCTATTAACAGCACAAAGACCTTCTTTAGGAAAGGCTGCTCTCCAATTTCCTTAGTGGTCCCCCATGTTCTACTTGAACAGTTAAGTTCCAGGACCTCACCATATAAGCAGCCATTGTCTCATTATACAACTGGAATTATTGAGAGGAAACAACATAGCAGACACACTTCAGGTTTTTAGTCAATCTGATCACTATCTTAATTCACACTACTTACTTAATTGCTATATAACCTTAGCAACCTTTTAAATGACTTCCAAGCCTCAATTCCATCATTTATAAAGTAGGAATCATAGTAACTATTGATGGTGCTGCTGTAAATATTAGAAACACTATCTATAAGGTAACCAGTAAATTGTCTGGTATCTATTACTATAGTTGTAACATAACATTTTCCTTATACTGAGCTAAAGCTAAGCTCCCTACAACTTACACCCACTGAGACTAGTTCTACCTCCCAAAATCAAACAGAACACATTTTATCCTGCTTGTAACTACTAAGTTAGCTTTTCCCCAAATGAAACATTCTCAGTTCTTCTGCCTCTCCTCCATGGCTTCCAGACCCTTAACTGCCACCTTCATACTTCACTGCTTCTCTTATCTCCAACTTCGTTTCCATTTCATAGTGTTGTACTCTCTAAATTTCATGGCCTTTGCATGCTCTGAATGAGGACATTGTGCTTGCTGTGTGTGGCGGGGTGGGGGTGGAGTCTTCAAACTTGGTGTCTGTCATTAATGATCATTTTCACTCATCACCCTGGGGCAAGGAGACAAATCATTCTGTCACACACATCCTCACCAAAATAGTCCAAACAACCTTGTTGAACCTGTGGTTGGGACAGATGGGGAATAGAAACAAGAATCCAAGGAGAACAAGATACAAGTTCCAGAGTGGATTTCTGGCAGCTGCCTTCATTCACACTTATGGAGCTCCCGCCGTAGTGGTTCTCAAGGTAGGTGCATAGGTCACCCTAGTCAGAATCCCTACCCTAGACCTAATGAATTCAATTTCTATGGGTAGAGTCCAGCACCTGCATTTTAACAAGCTCCCTAATGCATCTTAAACACACGACTAAAATTGGAAACCCATCACTCACAGTGTGGAAGACATTTGCAGCTAGAGCTCGCTTGACAAAGAATCTGCAGAACTGCCTGCAGAATGAACAGGCATTAACCAGGTGAAAGAAGAGTTATGGGGGGAAAGGGGAACATGGCAGGCAGAGGCCAAGCATGGCAAAGGCTGTGGACAAGGTGCTGAAATAAGGCCAGTGTGGCAGAGGGTGGAAAGGTGGGAGAGGGCACTGTGAGGGGGAGCTGCAGCAGAGGGTGGGTGCCTAGCCCAGGGCGTGGCTCATAGCAAGCTCAGTTCTCACATGAGACCTGGAGAAGCTCCTCAAGGTCTCTCAGTACCTGTACAGGTCATTGGCAAACACACCTATTTTATTTTCCTCCTTTGATTCAGATGCCACTAGCCACATAGAAAATTGGGCTCTGCTCTGGTTAGAAACCACAATATCCTATAGTTTTGGAATTAATGCAAAGACACTGCATGTTTTCTCTCAACATCCCTTCTGCTTAATTATCCATAACAATTCAAAGTGCAAAAAACCTAACATTTATACTCTCTTCTTGACCTTAGATACACAGTCATGACCATAGAAGTTCATAGGATGCTTTTAAAAAAAGGAAAAACTAATGTTTTCTTTTCTAGAATAAAAGGACTTGTATCAACTCTTCCTACCTATTTTCCTACATATAATTTGGAGACAAAGAGTTAGCTACCAAGCAGAGTTGTAACACATTAAGAATAAAATATACTACTTTTTTGGTTTCATTACCGAGTGAATATAACAAATAGACTTTCTGAGCCCTTTTTACCCTTAAAAACCTATAGCGTCTAAATCTTTTACAGCATACTACTTAGGCCCTGATAACAAAATTTTTAATTATTCTCTAATTATTTTGTGTGTTTTTGTCAAATTCACACATTCAGCCAACCTTCCTGAGCACCCTTCTATGCTAGAGTCACAGATATAAGTGATATACCCTCCCATTCTTGATTCCGTGAGCAGCTGTGAAGCAGAAGGCAGCACAATCCGCTTCTCTGAGCTGTCTGCTAACTACTGATTGCCTGATCTCTATCATGGAGTGGATGACACAACGTTTTGAAACTATAACAAAGGTTGGGGGATATATGATATATAGGTGGTCTATGATATGTAGGTGGTAGAATCGGAGTAAAAAATGTAGGAGAAGTAAGAGGCAGCTAAGTGATTGAAGATGGCAATGCACTTGATGGTCAAGCATGGGAGTTTTAAAGACAACGCTGGATTCAACATGTGGCTCTACCATGTGCTCACTCTGTGACACACAGCCTGTTAATAAACTCTCTTTACCTCAGTTTGCTCAAATGAAGATAGGGATGTGAATAGTTACAGCCTGATAGAGTCACAGTGTAAATTCAAGGAAATGATGCTTATAAATGGCTTAGCACCATAGCTGGAACATAGTACTCAAAGTCAGTAGTCATCAACTGATGTGTTAGCTATTAACAATTCTCTCCTAGGTTTAGGGGAAAATTCACAGAGACAAACTACAGTTTTCACAAACCATGTTGCTACCTCATCAGAAAATCCTGGGCAGATAGGCTCAGAGCACACTTCTTGTCTTCTTAAAGAAAAGGTGGCTGTTCTTTAAATAGATGTCAAAGATCATGATGAGATCTGGAGCTCCAAACCTCAATGTCACCCCCTCCTAAATCTCTACAAACTCTTTTTAAGATGAAACACTACCTATTTCCTCACCAAATGAAAAACAACAGAGAAATGGAAATATTATGGGAGGCAGGAGAGAGTCAATTTTCCCACCAGTAATGCTGTTCTCTATGGACATTCTTGCCTCAGGCAAATAACTTGTTGAAATTTAATGTAAGAAAAATTTTAGTGCATCAGAAAATGAACTTTCCCTTTGATGCAGTGAGTTCACTTCTGGGAACTTATCCTACAGAAATATTTACAGAAGAATGATCAATTTAATTACAGCCATATTCAATGTGCCATTTTTGGTAATAACTGAGAAGTGGAAACAATTCAAATCCAACAATGGGAAAATGGTTAAATAAATAGCAGCAGCTCAGGATTACATCACACAGTAGAATACTAAGCAGCCATTAAAAATAATATATTGATGGACAAGTTGACATAGAGAACTCTACAAGATGAAAAAGCAAGTGTGCAGTTAAAAATGAGTATGCATACACACAATTTACACATAGTCAACTTCCGGAAGGATGCACAAGAAGCTATTAACAATGGTTACCCTGGGAAAAATTAGCCAAAAAAAAAGGGGGGGGGGTGGGAACAGGAGAAACTTTATGCTTCATCTTATATACTTCTGAAGTATTTGAATTTTTTACTCTGCATGTTTAGTTTCACTTAAAACAACTACATTTTCAATCTGTCAGTACAAAAGCCAAAATGCCTCCCCAAATTATAATTAACATTGAACTAAGAGAAAACAAGTTCAGAGGAAATTAAAATTAGACCTCCCTTAAAAAAATAGAAAAACTTCATGATTAAGGCAAACAGTACTTTCCAGCAGATTTTTTTCTTTTTGAGAAATAAACTTGACAATCAGCTACTTTTCCTTTTTCTACACAGTGAGGTACAGTAGAGATTAAAACCTAGTTGTGGAAACACACATGGATTTGAACTCTGACTTCAGGAGTGAGCAATCTATGGCTCAGGGACCAGATCCACAGCCAAATCTGACCTGCTGCTTGTTTATGTCTGACCCATGAGCTAAGAATGTTTTATTTTTACATTTTTTTAAATGATTTTTTAAAATTAAAAATATTTCATGACATATGAAAATTATATGAAACTCAAATTTCATTGCCCAGAAATAAAGTTTCACTGGAACACAGCCAGGCCTGCTCATATGCATGTCAATTCTGGCAGCTTTCACGCTGCAAGGCAGAACTGATTAGTTTTGACAGAGAGCACATGTACTGCAAAGCCTAAAATATTTACTATCTGGATTTTTATAGTAAAAGGTAGCTGACCCCTGTCCTGTATAGTTGACTTAAGTGAGAATCAGCTTCCTCATCCATAAAATATGTACGGCAATAGCCCCAATTTCATAGGGTATTTGTGAAGATTGAATGTGGTAATGTGTAAAAAGCAGTCAGCAATTACTGTATTCTCCAAATTATTTTCCACATTGAAATCAGGATATGTTTTACAACCAATAGCATATCAGTTTAGTTTGCTTTTTGGTGGGCTTCTTTTACGGGTACATAAAATAATGGTGACTCTTTCAATTGATGGTGTCTCAGATTCAGTGAAAGATGGTGGAGCCTGCCACATGCTGGTTACCTAATAGATTTAGCTACAACGGTGCTTACCATCTCCACATTCTAGTCTGACTCAGGTTTTCACCACCAGTTCCTTGTCATGACTACCCGCCTTTCTCAGAACCAGTCTTCCCAAAGTTGTTTGCATGGTTCATTACAGACTCTGCGTCAGCCTCATGGCACAGCCTTCCAGACATCACAAGCTGCTTGACCCTGTGTGCAGGGCTCTGGGGAAGCTGGTTCTTCAAGGGAGATCCTCGGGAGGTCACCTGGGATGTCCTCGGTCTTCAGGAACGAGCAGGATTATTCCACAGGGAAAGGAGGTTCAGAGTGGCCTTGAGGGCACATCATAAGGGAAAATAATAATGATCTTTACTGGTTGTGAGGATCAGAGCAAATACAAACCTCCAGGGTGTTAGCCCCTTTAAGGTCAATAAATCAAAGCAAGCATGATTATTTGGGTAATACTGTACAAGTCACACTCAACTATGTAAGCTCTCCGATTCTTCCAACAACTATGAAGGGTATATATCTACATTCTAGAGATACCCCATTCTGCAGACAGTGAAACTAAGGCTCAGGGAAGTCCTGTGACATGCCCCAGGTCCCAGCTAATGGAATGGTAACACAAAAAGCTAACTCCCATCTTGTATCCATTTCTCCCACGATTCTCAAAGCTGCATGTACATTATAATCACCCAGAGGGCTTGTTACAACACAGATTGCTAGGCCCCACACCCAAAGTCTCCAATTCATTAGGTCTGAGGTGTGGCTGGAGAACTGCAGCCCTATGCTGAGCAGCTAGTAACAAGCTGGGTAGCTTGTGGCAAGTAATTTCCCCTCTTTGGCCTCAGTTTCCCCTCTGTTAAAGGAGAAGCCCAAATTAGATGATTTCCAAGAGCCTTCTTGGCAGAACAAGCCTGATAGTCTGGCAGAAGCACCTCCCTGCCTGGGCATTCATGGCCCATCCATGCAGTTTCAAGAGTCCTCAAGGTAATGAAGGAACCACCAGAGACTTAATTACTCAGGCACCAGGATAATAATGCCCCTGATTGGCTTTTAGATACCTACATGACACTTGATTCCAGGTAGTCTAGACTCTAGTAAATCATTAAAGGAACAAAAGATGAGGGAAAAAAATTCAGGCATCATCATTCCTCCTAAAAGAAAGCTTAATTTTCCCTTCTCCCACTCTCTTAGCACCTTCTCTCTCTCCTGGCTGTTACCTTCCTAAAAGCCCAATTAGGGGCTGCCTCTGTCAAGGTCTCTTTCTCTTTAAAAAGCTGTGGTCAGAGATGAGGCCAATACTTCATTTAACTTGTGCTGTTTCTGGTGGGCACAGAAGTGATCAGGCCTTAGAGCTGGCTCTGTGCCCAGTGCTCATTAGGCCAGACCTGGGCTTCCCACAGAAATGTGGCTGGGGTCCCGTCTGGGCCGAAGTGGGCAGCAAGCTCACCAGAGTCTGGTCAGTGAGTCAGCTTTCCGGGGAGGAGGGATGGCTGCCCTGGGTCGGGCCGGGGCACTCTTTGTTGTAAGGGGCTGCCCTGTGCATTGTAGGATGCTAGCAGCATCCCTGTCCTGTGTTAGATGCCAGTAGCAGCCCCTCCAGTTGTGACAATCACAGTCTCCAGATGTTGCCAAATCTCCCCTGCAGGACACAATTACCCCCAGTTGAGAATCACTGCTCTAGACACATAGAGGACAGAGCCAGACGGGCCCTCAGCCACCACGCCAGCCAGGGAGTCATGAGTGAGACATTTATGGTTTTCTTCCTTTACTTTTCATTTAAAAAGAGGCTCACTGTACAATCTTTAAAATGACAACATATAAAATTATACCAAATACGAAATTCCTTACTCCCCTTCCAGCCCATTCCTCAGAAGATAATTGGTTACAGTTTGGTATAAGTGTTGCTTCAGATCTTTTATATGCAAATACACGCATTTATCAGATATATACATATACAAACATTTGGCTTTACATAAAAAAAATCATATTAGACAGTTTTGCTTTTTCACACTTACAATATCATGGATACTTTTCCGGATGACTGCATATGAATTTCCTCAACCCTTTTAAAAGCTGAGTATTCTACTCTCAGGATTTGAACCCCCATTTCCCAGTTATAAAATGGGAGGACAATGTTTTCTTTGTAATGTTGTTGTTAGTACTAAATCATGCATGTGTGCACACACACAATTTTTAAGAGGGATAGCTAGTACTAGCACACAGTAGGTGCTCTACAAATGGTAATTAGCATTTATTTAACAACTATGAACTCTGCACTTACTTTGTGCCCAGTCCTATGCTGGGTCCTAGAAATATAAAAGTAAACAAGACAAACATAAGCCTGCTCCCAAGAAGCTCACAGTCTAGCCAGGAAAACAAAGAGTAAACGATTCTTAAAAATTATTCAACTACAAATGCATAACAATGCAAAGCACAGGCTATTAGGATTATTAGGACAAGATGACCTAATCTCGTCTAGGGGCAATCACAGAAGGCTTCCTTGAGTAAGTGACATGGAAGCTGTGACCTTAAGAATGGGTTGGACAGTACATGAGAAGGGGCTTGGGGGACAATATAAGCAGAGAGAACAGAATTGGCAAAGACCCTGGGGCAGGCTATGTATTAGTTATAATATTATAGAAACTCTTAGAGGAATAGCCAAATTGCTAAGAGATGAGAAAAGTGTACGTAATTCATTTTCTTAACTGTGAGTTTCCTATCTCCCTCCATACTCCCTAGAAAGTTATACCATCAGGACACATTTTTGTTTAGTATGTTTGAAGGGTAAAACTCACATAGCAGAGCATGGTTGTAAGAAAAGTGGAAAACATACAGAGAACAAAGCAAAATGTGGATAACAGGCATGAACACAGCAGCCACCGAGAATATTCTATAGAAAAGTTCCTGCCATGTGACTAACCCAACAGCCAGCGTCGTCACTCCGACTGCCCTCCCGCCTCACGACGTTCAGCCTCCATGTACTTGGAGGCATTGGCGGTTCCTCCCATTTCATTTCCAGGGCAGAGCAGCTCAGTGTTGACCAGATGCAAACACTAGGCACATACTTTGCAAACACATAATAATTCCTCTTTATCTGAAAGTTGCAGGGTATTTTCTTTGGCGTCTAAGATAGCATGATGCTCAGAACATCTAGGGAATCCTTATCTGATATGCTAACAAAACCGCATTTAATCCTGCAGACACTTCAGATTTTTCAAACAACATGAACAAACTCAGATGACAGGAATTTATAAGAGCATGCCCTTTGGGGCTGTGGCGGGGGATCCACGGATGGGGCTCGGCCCTTGGAAGCTGGACAACAGCAGGCCTGTTGGGACTGGGCTTTCCTGGAGGGCAGAGACCAGTCTCATCTATCCCTCACCCCTGCCCCGCCCTGGCCCTCAGTAGCCGCTCTGTGGAGATGACGGGTTCCAACGTCCTTCTCTTTAACCCTCAAAGCAAAAGCACCTCCTTGTCCACAGAGGACATCAATCTCTATAAGCCTCATCCTGAGAAATCGCACTACATTTAGGAATGTATGTCTGTTTCTGCTGCTCCGGCAAGATAAACCTTGGCTCCGGAGTCATTTAGTCCCCTGCCACTTCTTGCCAAAGACAAGAGAACCCACACAGAGGAGTAGATTCATTCCACATGCACGGAACTGTTGCTCTAAACTGAATGGATCTGTTACTTTTCTTTACTGGGAACATCTAGCAATCCAGCTATTTTTCTTTCCCAGCCCCTTATATTTGCAACAAATGAGGCTGTAATTATAAAGCACAATCCCATTTACTTATTAGGTGTTCTTGAAAAGCTGCATGGACATAGCTTTAGTAAACTGAATCTACCTTAGACGTACCAGCTAGGCAGGTTATGTGGGGAAACCCAATGGGGAAACATTTCATAAAGTAAATGATCAACAGACCTGCCTTATCACAGAACTACATAAGCTCAAGGTCAGAAGGGGTGTCCATCATACCCGTCTCCATGCAGTATTCAACTCCTTCTCAGCAAAACATCCACGTGGCCACCTAGTCCTATATGTGCACAACCAGTAATGGTGACTCACTCTCCCACAGCAGTCTACGCCATATCCATACAGCTTGGGCTGCAAAAAAAGGCCTTCCTTGGGCTAAGCCAAAATCTATCACTTTTCAGTTTCTGCCCACTAGTTCCAGGGTTAACCTTTGGAACCAGACAGAATCCTCAACTCCCTCTCCATGAGAAACTCTACAAATATCCGAGGACAGCTATTATATCTGAGGATTGCACACACCCCTCAGTGTTTATCACCCCAACCCTGTTTTAAAGACTATACATGAAGAACTTGAACCATTTCTGGATGAAGAAATCTGTGTCTTGGCTATGAAAACAGAATGATCAATGCTCACCCCTAATCTGACAGTATAATTTTGTCATCACAAACTGGGAATTTCTTCTCCTGCCTAATCACTGATAAAAAGAATGGCTCAGGATCGACCTCACTAAAAGCAAAAATCATAGTTATTAGCAGATGCTCAACAACATTTATATGGCTCAGACCCAAAAATTGTATTATTTCCACAAATAATTTATCTTAGCAGGGTCATGAGAAGAGCCATGGCTTAAAATTAGGCATTCTATGAGTTTCCACTGAGATACTTTACGAGTGCTTCAAAACACCTGGCTTGAAAATAGTCCAAAATGAAACTCCTGTATCTTTGGCTGTAGTAAAGAGTTGTTCAATTAAACCCTCACATGGAACCCTGTTCTCTTAGGAATTGCTTCCCAGAAACTCAGGGAGGTGCCTGATAGAGCTGCTTTTGGCCCTAGTCTCAGAGCATGCTATTTGGATAGGCTGAGAATTTTCCAAAATAGCAATTGCTGGTTTCTTTGTTCAATCCTCAGTTTGCCTCTTCCCTCTCTTATTTCACTAAAGGCTACAAGGAGAAATCAGGCTGTACCTTCCATATCTAGTTTGGAACCTGCTCAGCTAAATATCCAAGTTCATCACTTTCAAGTTCTGCCTTCTATCCGGCAGCAGAACACAATTTTGCCAAAGTCTCTGCCACTTTGTAACAAAGATCATCTTTCCTCAGTTTCCAATAACACATTCATCATTTCTTTTTAAGGCCTCATCAGAAGTACCTTTAGTGTCCATATTTCTACCAACAGTCTCTTCAAAGTTATTTACACTTTTTCTACCAAGTGACTCTCTCAATTCTTCCAGTCTCTACCTATTACCCAGTTCCAAAGTCATTTCCACATTTTTAGGTATTTGACATAGCAGCATCCCACTTTCGAATACCAAAGGTGGCTTCAGTTTCCCAGCTATTAAAATAAATGCCATACAGTGGGTGGCTTAACAACAGGAGTTTATCGGCTCACAGTTTCAGAAGTCAAAGGCCTGCTTCCTCCTGGGGTCGGTGTCTTCTGGCTGGCCAACAATCTGTGGGGTCCTTGGCTCTTTCCATCACATGGCCATGCACATGACAGCACTTTCTCCTTTCTCTTCTGGGTTCTGTTGACTTACAGCTTCTGGCTGTTCCCCACAGCTTCTCCATGTCCAATTTCCTTTGCTTATAGTGATTTCAGCCATACTGTATGAAGGCCCACCCTCATTCAGTGTGGCCACACCATAACCCATAAAATCTTCAAAGAACCTATTTACAAAAGGGTTCACACCACAGGACCAGGGGTTGGGACCTGAACATGCCTTTTGTGTGGGACATAATTCAATCCCCATCCACACCCAAATTATTTTACTCTGAAGATCTCTTTCCATGGTCAAAAAAAATTTGTAAACTACACCCTCTACTTATCCCTCCAATGTTATCATGCTAATAGTTATTTTGGTGGATGAAAATGTCACATAACAAAATCTAATATGAATTTGGCAGTGTCTTTAAATAAAATGTGAATTTTTGGAGACTATCAGCACCTGCACACATCTGAGTTTACATAAACATTTGTAAATATACAGGGATGTGTGTGAAGGAAGCATCTCCCATCTGCGTGAAACCTACATTATCATGAAGCTCAATGTCATACCTCTGTAACTCCCAGGGGCCAGTGGGATATAGGGAAGAATGCCAATGTTCTTAATCACCCATTTGTCTGTGGGCTTGAATTGACCTACAACCTCGGCGAGGAAGATGATGAGCATATATTAGATATCAAAGTTCTTGAGGAGACAGGCCATGCCTGCCAGTTGGCTGACATGAGGAGATCCATTTGGTTCCATTAACTGGCAGTACATATCATCTGAACTCCTTATTCTTGCCAGGAAAAGCCCAGAACGCTCTGTTCCCCAATGCTATTCTGTTACCAGAAACAAAACAATCAGAGTGTTTCCTGATGGAGATGAGGGCCATCCATTCTCTAGGATGTTATCAATTTTATCCTTATATCAAGCCAGACCTTTAGAAGACTGAGTACTCGGTATTAGGTTGGCCTGCCATTGAATTACTTTAAACAACTGTACTCTGGCAATAAGCCATCTGTGTAGACTGAGAACACTGGAGGAAACAATGACAAAAACTTCCCGCAGTATTTCTGTCAGGACACTGCTGAAAGTGTGGTCCACCATGACACACACCCTTTCTGAGATACCCTAAGAGGAAGGCATCTCTGGTCTCAATACCAGGAAAACCTATTTTTCTCCTGAACAACTGCCTTATTTTTCTCTCACAGGAATAGAGAACCATGCATTTTCTTCCTTGCTTTGGTTGTTAGGAAGCCTGGAAGCTTGGCCCCAGTCTAAAAGTGCACAGAAATTTATTGTGCATGCGTTTTGAGTACTACCCTTGCTGCAGCTTTAATTTATTATATATTTTTTCTTTTTACCCAAATGTTACCATCTATTCATTTTACCACTTGATACTTATATATTTTCCTGGAATCTACTTTTCAGCAAATGAGGCAGAGAAAAGAAAGAAAGAAAGAAAAAGACAGAAAGGTCAGGCTGTCATTCATTTGGTTACAGGTCTGAGGACATTTGAGTGACACTTCAAATAAGTTACTGAAGAAAAACTGAGCACTCACGGAGCTGAAATGAATGCAAGCACATTCTGTCTGCGAGTTGGGGAGGGGAAGGGCAGAACTGGGCAAGGGCCCGTGAGTGGCCCAGAACCTGGGTAAATTCAGGGCTGGAAGGTCACAGAGGCTCCCATGAGCTCAGAAGGACAATCTTCTCCCTAATTGGGGTTTTCTTCCCTTGGCAGTGACTGCTTCTGACAAATTCCACCTTCTCTTTTCCTTTCTACCATTACTGGGCCCAAAAAGAGCAGTAGCAGTGCCGGGCCATCTGCAGGACACAGCCGTCTGCTGAGCAGCTCCTTCTGACCAGTTTGTCGGCACCCACCACACTGCCCAACCTCCCGAGAGCAAGCAAATGCAGCTCCTAACCCCATGGCCCATGAGACCAGACAGGCTCCACTTTTGCCCTTTGGGAAGGGGCAGGTGTTTCTAAATCCCTACAGGACCATATTTTGTGAGTTGCATGTTTGTGAGTGAGCGGGAGAGAGTGTGCCTGTGTGTATGTGGGCAGGCATGGGGTGTGCTTTCCCATCTTCTCCAGATTAAAGCAATCCATCAAAGGTGATGCAGAGGCCACACAGAAACAACAGTAATAAGCCAGCACTCTGCCTGGGGCTGGGGTCCTGCATTCGGGCTCCCATGCTTATTACAGGCGGCTTCTGGCCTCGTGGTCTCTGAACCCAGTCAGAGGAAAGGCTGCCTCCTCTCAGGCCAGGTGCTGTGTCCACACCTCAGCGTCCCGGCTGCCCCAGGCCACAGGGGGCCCGGGGCTTCATCAGCCACTGGAGCATTCACGCCACAGGATATAACCATGAGGCCTCAGTCCTCCCTTTAGGAAAGAGCCTTAATTCTATGTGCTTTTTAATAACTGATTTATTTGCCAACATTTAAAAACCAGGAGCTCTCACGCACATACAAAAGCTGCTTCATTTCCAGCTGCTCACAAGCAATCTGAAGTCCCGCCAGTGCAGGGCCGCCAGCCCTCCCTGACCCCAGGCAGCGGGAGCTGGGACATGGTGTTGCTCTCTGGAGGTGGAGTAGGGTTAGCGGGTCACCGTCTACACTCTGTGTTCTTGTACCAGACCTGCCTCATTGTGTGCAAGCCCTGCTTCAACGGTCTTTCAAGGTACCTACAGAATGAGTGTTGACTCATTCTGGGTAGATTTACAAATAGGTGAGCATTCTACTAAAGTCGTGACTTGCATTTTCTTCATCTCTCTTCAGAAACATACTTTTTTTGAAGCATCCTATCAAGTTTCACTTCCATAGCAACTGAATTATCAGCTATCAGAAAACATTTCTTCTCAACTAATGCTGCCCCCTCAGGCCACGAAACCTCTACCGTTGTCACTTCTCTAGGACACTTTTCCTGACCCTCGCCCAGGAAGGGCCGACCTGCCCCTCAGCTGAGCCCCTACAGTGCAAGATTCTGTCAGGGCCCCTCAAACACATCCTCAGGGTTATTTGGTCTGTCTCTCTCTCCTCTATACACACCGTGAGTAAAGGCACCTGTCACCTTCCCCTGCCTACTTCTGCATGTAATCAACTCAGCACCCAGTCCTGCACGTAAGCACTTGATTGAACAATTAACCAATCAATTAGTTCACGCTTTGGATGGGTTAAGTGGACACATCAAAAGCCAATAAGATCCTTCCAAGTCTGAGAATCTAGGACTCTGTTTTAAACAAAACACCATCCCACCATCTTCTACCAAAGCTTTATTGTACTTACCATGTTCACTGTAACAAGATCAGATCAGGCACTACATCAGGAGTTTTACAGACCTCCTAGTGCTATAATTTCTATTTTATATATAATGAAACTGAGGCTCAGGGACATTTCCGTGCTTGCCTAAGTACTGCCAGCTATTAAGTGGAGGAGCTGGGAACTGCATGCAGGCCTTTCAGACTACGAAGCCCAGGGCCTTTCCCCATTCTCCACGCTGCCTCTCACCACGCGTGTTATTACGGCAGAATGAACTTAATGGGCCCCCAGCAATGAATTGCTACATAATACAGCCGAAGACCTTAACAAAACAGACCCCTCCATCTCGGGCATAGAAGGTATACAGAACATAGATGATTCTGGCAGTGTTTCTCCAGTCATCTCCCTATTGTGAAAATGCTCGAATCCACTCTACAGTCTCAAATGAGGAAAATTTCAACAGCATTATTGATCGATTTTAAAATTCAGCTGACATTTTTCCCTTCTGAGAATTTCCCCAACCAAGACTGGCTCATTAGGACTCAACAAATACAATATAATTAATTCAGGAGCTGTTGCCATAGCAGGTGGAATGGCAGGGAGAGTTTTTTCCCCTTTTTATAAAACTAACACCACGTTTTATGAGTTTGGGGAAAGGTTATAAACATGTCATTAAAATGGATTTGTTCGTGCTGAAAGAACCTCTTAAACACAGTAATAGAAAGTCACAGTGCCCCCTAATTGCAAGGTGAATTTTACAATCCCTTCACCTGTTATTCCACCCAAAGGACTTGGGGCACAAGTCCACAATGACTTTAGCTCTTTGGCCCTGGAGGTGCAGGGCTCTGGGGGCTCCTTGAGAAGACAGGGAGGAGCCAGAACCTAACACTTGCAGGCCATCCCCTGGCACCTGAAGAGGAAATGTAAGCTTACACACTCGTACCTGACCGAGCTGATTGAGATGAGGAGAAACTGAGGTTTACTGAGCACATACCACAAACCAACTCCTTGGCCCTTTGCAAACATGATATCATTTAGTCTTCACAAATGTCTGACGAGACTGATATCATTAGCCCTCCTTTACAGATGAGCAGATGAGGGCCAGATAGGGGAAATTACTCAAATTTATGTAGCTAGTTAATGAGGGAGCCAGTATTTGAACTTGCACCCTTTAAATCCCTGTTCTTTTCCTCCACATGATGAGGTGACCCGCAGGACGCTGTGAGGAGAAGACAAAGTATCTAGTACTTTGGCCTCTTTTGGTGTTTCTTCTGAGCCTCCCTCCCTTCCCACTCCCTGGTGGTTAAAAGGCCCATTTAATTCCATCGGTTTTATTGAAGTTATATTCATACCTCATTGGTTAAACAGTAACCTTTGAAGTGAGGGCATCATGCCTCAGATTTTTCATTTTTCCTTTCTTTATGAGGAAAACATCCAGAAAACTATGCTGCCTAAAACAGTGAAGGCTTAACTCTTGCAGATGGAAGGGACCTCAGGAACCACCAGGTCTGTCTCCTTTAGTTCAGAGATGGGCAAAATGAAGTCGAAAAAGGCCATGTGATTTGCCCATGGCTGCAGATCTTAATGGTGACAGAGCCATGTCCCACCTGGACCTCTTCCCGGACTCCACACCCTCCAGGCCCGGTGGTTTGATAGAGGAACCAGGTCATGCACATTAATTTTAAAATGGTCAGCGTGCATTAGAAATGCTAAGAAACAGCAGCCCACCAGCAAAACAAATGGAAACAACATAAATGCCCATCAGTCAGGAAAGAGTTAGATAAGCTGTGGCACATTAATACAATGGAGTATTACAATATAAATGAATTGACTAGATCTACAATTATCAAAGCAGAAAATCTCAAAAACAATGTTCAGTGAAAAAAGCAAGTCAGTGAAGGAAACAATTATTTCTCTTTGTAAAAACATACACAAACGTGATATATTGTTTGTAGACAGGTACACAAGACATGAAGGCATAAGAATATGGACAGAAAAGCAAACTAACAATATGGTCCACTTTAGGGAAAAGGCAATGGGAAAGGGACCCAAAGAGTGGCACCCATGAGATTTCAATTTTATGTATGATGGCAGCCAGAGGTGAAAGATAAAACTTCAACTTGATCTAACCTCAAAGCAGAAAGACAAAGTAAAAGTGCACCAATATCTGGGTTAGTAGTTTGCGATTTCTTCTCTGGCAGAATTGACTTGGAACTTTTTAAAATCAGTACTCCAAATTTTTAAAAATAGTGACTATTTTATTGTCATAATCAAGAAACAGATAAAGATGGCAGTGGGGAGAGTAGCTAATAGAACTGGAGCAGGTATGGCTGTCTGGGGTGCAGAGTTGGCTAAGGTAGATAACAGAAGGGGCTTCTGTAGGGAAGGCATAGTCTTTGAATTATGTGAAAAGGAAAATGTAAAAGGGAGCTGTCAACCAGACCAAACATGGAGGAACCAGGAGAAAATTATTAAGATGCTTTCCACAAACCAGACCAGCTGCCTCTGAAAATCAGCAGCTCCAGGGATCAGATAAGGTGAACTGGATCCTTAAACACTGAAAAATTTTCAAGGCCCTTTGAATGCAAATCAGAAGTCTTGGGGTGGGGGTGGGGGTAGGTTAAATTCCACATCAAGAAGAAGGCTATAGGACCAAAATTTATATTAAGCCTATGATATAAAATTTCACATTAACCTAGACAGAAAAAAAAAAAACCTCCCTTCTAAACAACAATTTTACCAATAAGCAATCTTGACTCTGCTGGACCCCCCTTTAAAGTCTCTGCAAAACACAGATGCTGTGATAATCCACTGGGCTTTGGTTCCAGAAACACAGCTGGAACACAGGAAGAACTCTTTCCTTTTGAGGTTTAGAATTTTCTCCTCAAAACAATTCAGGGCTTTGGTCAGGATTTGAGCTTGTCAGGATCTTGGTAAAATAGACTGGAAGTCAAAGGGCAAGGTTTTTCTTCTTTTCTTCTATTCAAGTGAACAGCATGAGTGGAAGGTGCCCCTGATTTTCTGAGCTTTATTTTTATCTGGAGATCAATTTCTACAAGTTTATATTCTATTCTGAAGATCACCAGAATCGTCTGAGCTTTAGCTATAGCCAGACTGCTCTGGAAGAATGCTGAATATTCACTCCAGAAGAAAAACACTATCCTTAAAACCAGTGGCACTTCATCTAAAGCATTTATTTATTCCACATGAAAGCTACCCACTTGTCTCATGAAAGTTCCATGATAAATTCCTCTTCAGCCATTTCTCCTAAAAATGGCTTGTCTCATTAAGAGGAACTTCATATCCAAATAAATCAGAAGGTTCTTTCCTGAGTGGACCATAGTTATAATAAAGAATATAATTTGCATTCTACTACTTTGGGGCATCTTCATGTAACAGAATTTTATCCTAAAGTTGATAAGGAAAAGTCACTGCAGCCCTCCCCCTCCCCCTTTTCTGACAAGAATCTCCCGCCTTAGAACTGGAACCTGTGCTTCTGGCTCTGTAACCCTGCCCACTTGATTTCGTAACCTGCAGTTCTGCTTCTGTAACCATGCTTGCTTAGTTGCCTAAGGTAATGGAAAATTCTACTAGCCAACTCGCTAGCCAATGAACGGGAGCCTGCAGACCCCAATAAAAACTCCAGAAAACTGGGGCTGGGGGCCCAGAATTTGGAAACCGAACTTTCCTCTGGGCCCGCGCACGTAATAAAGCCTGGTTCCTCCATTCCCTCCGAGTGCCGTTTTGGGTTTCTCATGACGACAGCTGCAACAAAGTGATGTATAGGTGATAGACATAAATTACCTTCCCAACCCCAAACACACTCAAATTAAAAAATAAACCTCTTTTATTCAGCAAACAAGTAGTGAAAAAGCTTCAGTTTTCTTTTTCAAAAAGGACTGGTTAGAAAGCTTTGAAACAACTTGTCAGAATTCACTTTGCTTCTTCTTTATCCCATATTCTAAAAATCCCCAAAGCAACACCTTTTACTGTTTACAACAGTATCATGGTTCAATCAATTATATCCTTCATTCCCCTCCAGCCCACTGGCTAACCTTCCTCATCAGCCACCCCACTCCAGGGGAAAAGGAGAGACTCTTTGCAACAGCACCAGGGAG
>JAQZBX010038342.1:0-23441 GCA_029593785.1 Cabassous unicinctus | reverse complement strand
TGGCACTATCACCATTTTCAGTTCTGAATGGCCATCTGTGGCTATAGGATTAGACAGCAGAGGTCTATGGAATGACTTAGATATTTTATTTCCTTAAGATTCTAATCTATACTCAAGATGTGCTCAGGAAGCATAGATATTTTAGGTGCCAATATTCTGCTAATATTTAATGAAGAGCACTTGGCCAGTTGCTTATTCCAGGGCATTTGTGCGTGTAAGAGAGCAGGTTGAACAGATTCCTTACCTTGGAATTTCAGCATCCTTGGGTTCATTTGTAGAATGTTGCACAAGTGGAGTTCCAGTTCCTTGATTTTGGAAACCAGTTTCCCTAGCTGAAAATTTGTCCTAATATCATCCTTCTGAGAGTCCAATGAGCAGAAAGGACACAAAAATCTCTACCAGTGGGAATCCATCTGCAGGGAATTGATGCAGTGGTGACAGCAGATGTATCCACATTTCAAGTATGTGCTTGTTTGCTTCTCAAAGGTGTTCTGCCATGTCTCCTGCTGGAGAAAGAATGCGCATAATTCTTTTAAATGTCATATAAATGCCATATTTTATAAAATGGTGAGTCCATAAAAGGAATGAATTGGGGCTCTTTCATCTATACCTGTATAGAGCTATTGTGCATATACTATATGCTTCCTTAGTTCTAGGTGATAAGGATGCAAATGTAGAGACTCATGGTTCTTATTTTCTAAATCTGAAACACTAGGTTGAATGAAGAACACAATACATCATTCAGGTTTGAGCTTAAGTGATGAAAAGTTCTAGAGCTGAGCTGTCCAATATGGCAGTCACCAGCCTCAGGTAGCATCTATTGATCACCTGCAATGGGACTTCTCTGAATTGAGATGTGATGTTAGTATAAAGAACACATAATGAGAAAAAGAATGTAAACTATCTCACTGATAATTGTGTTTAAAGATACAAAACAAAATAGAGTTACTATGGCTAAGAGATTTTAAAATGGAGTCAGAAGTTCTCAGCCAGATAGCACAAACTGCCAAAGTATGCAAAGCCTAAAGCAACATATTCTTAAAACTCCAAGGACATCAATACCATAAAACAAACTACAAGATAAAAAACTCAGTTACCATATAATCTGAAGGACAAATGGAGAATCCCAAATATTCACCAACCACAAACAACTTGTCCAATCTTTTCCTTTAAAAAAAAAACCTTACATGGAAATGCCAAGACAAGATGTGATTTGGATTACTACCTGAATCTGTGCTCCCTGAATGCTATTCCAAGACCCCAAATAAATGTTTTTGTTGCCTTGCATCTTCATTTGTTATTTCTCAGTTGAAAAAGTTTCAAATTGATTACATGTTGATATGATAATATTTAGACTATTAAAATAAATTGTACTTGTTTCTTTTTACTTTATTTAATGTGGCTACTAGAAAATTTAAAATTACATATGTGGGCCACAGTATATTTCTATTGGACAACACTGGTGTAGACTCAGAGACCCAGCAGTTCTTCCAGCTGCTGTGGCCTGACCAATAAAAACACATAACAACACCTCAGCTATTGAAGAAATTTATAGTGGAGACTCAATTCACCTCTGCTAAAGTAGCCTAAGCTATTATTTGTTTAAGGGAAATGAAGAACATTCACTTCTTCAGCCTTAATACTGAAAATCTAGGCTCTGCCTACTTCGCCTGGATTTGGGGGTCCAAGAGTCCCTAAGTGCACACACATTGAGTTGGCTTCAGATCACACTTGCTCAATTAATGAACGATGTATTCAATTCTCAAGACCTTGCTTTCTCATCTGCAGTCTTCATAGTAATCTAAGAAGTGAAAAAGTAAATCCATAAAATTGGACTCAACTCTTATCCAGGAGATTGTCTTCTGGCCTCCAGCTGGTTCCCAAAGTTTTTGAATGAAATAAATGGACAAGGGACTTCCTCTCTTCTTCTTTATGTCAGAACACACATCTTTAATTCAATCATATTTTGATTTAATTGTGGCAGTAATAGGATTTTACCCTGACAAAGAGAAACCATAAATGTTTTTACACCACATTTTAATTAAATATCAAAATGACTCACATTTTCAGAAATGTCATATTCGAATGTTTATAAACTTCAAGAAGATTGTTCCTGGTAAATTTACCAAATGTTATTTTCCCTTGATGTGTTGTAAAAATTAGTCCTATACATATATTTTTGTGTTTTACCTTGTGAAAATCTAAAACTTTCAGCCTTATTGTCACCCTATATTAATACATGATATATGTTCTCATTCACTTTAGCTAAAGTATTTAGACTATGAAGTTCCACTATGATGGATAAACAGCATATTTGCTAAGTAAAACATGTTGTACTAAGGTAATGTAGGATGGAATTTGGTCATGCTATATTCCATGCTATGAGATAGACTACTCACTTTGATTTTACTGTCAATCAAAAATTAGAAAGAATAAATCTTAATGTCACCTTGTTTTAATGCTTATTTAAATGTAAAAATGAAATTGAGCCCCAAACCATGGTGCTCATTTTCAACTCTTTTGATATTTCAATGAAAAGAAGGTCAAAATGACCCTTCACAAATAGGATATATTTCAAATATCTGTATTACAGAAACTTGAATGAAATTTGAGGTTTTTGTTGTCTTTAAACATTTTTGGCCTTTATTATTCCAATATAGTGATCCCCCACAGACTTTATTTCCTGTGTGACAATTGTAGTATTTTAACAGCATTTGGTTCATGAAGTAATAGTAATAGACATATCTGGTTGTCTTGCAGCAGCCTTCCAGGTGGTGCTTTGTTAACATTTACAAAGGGACCTCCTTGTTTCCTGTTCTGATCCAGGCATCCTATCTCCATTCCAATTATTTGGATTCAACTGGTTTATTGAGAATTTTCTCTGATATTTCTTCATTTCCATGTAATCTCAGATCCTCTGTGGATCATGTAAAATACTAATATAACATAATTAAAGACAGCAAAATTGACTGTATATCAAAAAATAAATAAAAAGAAAGAAATTCTTCTGAATGCTGATATGGAATTGAGAAGGGGAGATAGTAAGATTTTACAAATTATTTGTAATTTTACATCTCATATGTAAAGTTCATGGTTCACATTGTGTATATTGTGAATACTTGGGCATTATCAAATGTTTCCAAATCTCTGATAAGCAAATAAAAGAGAATATGAAAATCATAAAATGGCAGAAAAAAGAAACTGTGATTATATTTGAAATTGAAGTATGTCATTCCAAACTACTGTAAATGCAAATATTTACACTTTTGTCAAGACACTAACAGAATCAAAATGTATGTATTATTAGGGTTTACAAGGGATTAAAATATCTTTGGAATGAGCTGATGAATCAAAATTTTTTTACATGGATCTGAGTTTTAGGCTTGGATAAAACACAGAGGATATTATTTCTTGGTCTTTAAATGATGTCTTTTATGTTATACTATCTGGCATATTTTTTAAAAAGAAAAGTTATTGTCCAGCTACATATAGTCTAGGGCAGTTTCTAGTTGTTTGTTTTTTTTCTTATACAAACTTCTGATGATATGTTTTTGCAATCAAGGAGAGAAATATTTTGGTAGAAATGATTGTGGTCACTGAATGGGATTTTAGA
Source organism: Cabassous unicinctus (assembly GCA_029593785.1). NCBI lineage: Eukaryota > Metazoa > Chordata > Mammalia > Cingulata > Chlamyphoridae > Cabassous > Cabassous unicinctus. Next base: position 19,828 of record JAQZBX010038342.1, on the reverse strand, counting down.
GAATACTTCTGAAAAGCTTTCATGTCTTTTCTTGATCTAAATATGAGAGTAGTTTATTCCTTCCTCATAAACTTGATAAGCACCTGCATTCTCTATGGATAGAAATTAACTCCTTAATATTTGTTAAAAGGATGCGGTTGGAATCCCCAATTGCCCAATACACACTTAATAAGCATAGCTTAAGCCAGAGTCTTTCAGCCTGCAGTACTGACATTTAAGCCTGGAAGATCTTTTCTTGGGGAAGCTGTGCTTTCCTGTGCATTATAGGATGTTTGGCAGCAACCTTGGCCTCCAGTTACTAGATGCAGGTAGCAATCCTCCTCCACAGTTGTGGAAATTTCTCCAGACATTACTTAGAGTGCACTAAGGGGAAAATCATCCCTGGGTGAGAAACACTGTAAGTCAATATATATAATGTTTTCCATTTAACTAGATAATATTCTTGTTAGGGTGTTAAGTAGGATTTGTTGCCATCATTAAATCAACATAAGATTGGTTTAAAGAGGCATGGCACAATGTGAATAAGATGGGTCTGTTTTCCACCAGAACTGAGCTCACTTGCATAAGCACTTTGAAGCCAGAAAATTCAGAAGGTGAAGTGAGTTCTAAATATATTTATTTCATAAATTTTCTGAGCTCTGAAAACTGTGGTAGGAGATAAGACAATGGACAATTTCTACTTCCATAATGAAACTATTACTGATTGAGAAAAAACTATGTGTGTGCAATTTTGTTACCTGTTGACTTTGTGATAGGAGTTGTGGGTATAGATTTAATTTTCAATAACCAATATGAAGAAGGATTACTTTATGATTGTCAGGAATAAAATTATACTTGACTGATATGCTGAAAAGCACTGTCCAAAAGAAATTTCCAGGATGTAAATGATCTGTGTCTGCTCTGTCCACTATGGTGGCTGCTGGATACATATGATTACTGAGCATTTGAAATTTGGCTGGTGTCATGGTAGAAATGATAATACTTTGGATATATAGGCTTAAATAAAATATATTTTTCAAAGCCATCTTACCCTTTTCATGTCCTGTCATTTCAGCAGGTATTACAGAGCCAGTTTTGTAAAGAGGTTGACAGTAACTTAAAAAGTTAAAAATACAAGCCCTTCTACTGTGCACATCATCTGGGAAGCAGATCTCCAGGATGTGATGTGGTTCCTTCCACCCCTCCCTCTCCTGTAGATCAATAGAATGATATCTGAGGGGGAGGAGATCATCAGAGGCAGGGACAGGACAAAGGAGGTGGCTTTGGGAGTGGAGAGGGTTGGGAGAGGGATTGGACAGCACAAAGTGGGGAGAAGGAGACTGAGGGTCAGCAGAACCCTGACTCAAGGTGCAGGTGTGACACAGACCAGCTCAGCCTGTTGGACACTTGCAAGGGAAGGCCAGCAGCACATACAGAGTCTGGTGCCCCAGCTTCTTCCCTGCCTGCCCACTCCCTGGCAAAGCCTTGGGCTCCTCACCTGGATGCTGGGTTTCACCCCAGATCCCCCTGCTGTCCTTGCCTCCTGCTTGCCATCAGCAGCTCTTCCCAGTTTGCCACCCAAGTCATAGTCCCTGGCTGCAGAAACAACATCATGAACAATTTCTTTGTGAAGAACACTAGTATTCCCAGCAGTACAGTAAAGAAGTCTAACAGGTGCATACAAGCCGTGAGGACAATGCAGAAGCTAATGGAATTGGTGGATCTTTTTCCTTTTGAAATTGGATGACTTTTATTTCTTTTTCTTGTCTAATTGCTCTGGCTAGAATTTCTAGTACAAAGTTGAATAAAAGTGGTGACAGTGGGCATCCTTGCCTTGTTCCTGATCATAGAGGAAAAGCTTTAAGTCTGTCATCATTAAGTAGGATGTTTGTTGTGACTTTTTCTTATACACCCTTTATCATGTTGAGGAAGTTTCCTCCTATTCTTAGTTTTTACCAAGAAGTGGTGCAGGATTTTTCAATTGCCTTTTCTGTATCCATTGAGATGACCATGTAGTTCTTTCCCTTCATTCTGTTAATATGGTCTATTACATTAATTGATTTTCTTATGTTGAACCACCTTTGCATTGCTGGAATAAATCTCTCTTGACCATGGTGTATAATTCTTTTATTTTAAAAACAATTTGGACTGACCTGGAAGCCATGGCATGGGTATCGATGGAGTCTGCAGTGGAAGAGATGATGCCCTGGCTCCTGCCAGTGCAGCCATACGACATGACAGAAGGTTTCCCTCTCTCTGTACCCCCGAGGATGCTTCAGGAATATCTGAGGTGGGTCCAGTGAGTGATTTGGTTCTGTGTGGGTGGGCTGGTCATCTGCTCTGCCCCAGGCACAGCACTGGGTAACCTGTTCAACTCCTATATGTGATAAAGCCTTGTTAGTGTTCCTATCCCTGTTCCCTGATCAAGCACCCTGGATTATATCTTAACCTGGATGGGTTTGGTTGCTCACGTCAAGATGTGTGCTGTTAGATTTCCTTGTTTTCAATCTGAGTAAGTTCAGCAATAATTTAAAAAGCAATTTTATTGAGATATATTCACATACCACAAAATCCATCTAAAGTGTACATTCAGTGGCTTTGGGTATAATCACAGACTTATGCTTTCATCATTGCAACCAGTTTTACAGCATATTCATTACACCAAAAGAAGAACCACCTACAAGTTAGCAGTCATCTCCCTGTCCATGTATCTTTACCCTGCTGTATATAGCTGCTAATCTAATTCCACCCCTATAAATTTATTTATATTTATATTTTATATAAATGGAGTCATTCATTATGTAGTACTTTGTTTCTGGTTTCTTTCACTTAGTCACTTAGCATAATTCTTTTTTTAAAATTGATAGAAAAATATTAATATATTACTATTCACTACAGGCCATAGTTTGTTTTAGGTGTATATTTGCCCAAATACCACCTGATTATTAACATCTTATAATATTAATGTACATTTGCTCTGATTCATGGAAAAACATTCTTTTCTTTGTACTGTTGACCACACTCATCATGCAGAGTAGGGTTCACAGTGCTACATAGTCCCAAGTTTCATCCTTTAGCTTTCCATCTGGTAGCATACATGATCCTAATTTCCCTATCAAACACAATCATACCCACATGTTAGTGCAACTAATTACATTCACTATAATGTGTTATCATCACCTCTATACATTTCCAACATTTACAATTAATCTTATTACACATTCTGCACAAATTAAGCATTAGTTCCCTAGTCTCCTTATTCAATGTTATGGTGACCTATATTCTAGCCATTAAGTCCATGAGTTTGCTCTTATATTTAATTCATATTAGTGAGGTCATACAATATTTGTCCTTTTGTTCCTGGCTTATTTCATTTAACCTAATGTTCTCAAGGTTCATCCATGTTGTCATAGGCACCCTAAATCAATTTCTTCTTACAGATGAATAATATTCCATCTTATGCATGTATCACATTTTATTTATTCATTCATCTGTTGATGGACACCTGGGTTATTTCCATCTTTTGGCACTTATGAATAATGCCACTATGGACATCAGTGTGCAAATGTCTGTTAGTGTCCCTGATTTCAGTTCTTCTGAGTAGTGAGATTGCCAAATCATATGACAGATGTATGTTTAACTTCCAAGGAGCCACCAAACCATCTTCCAGGTGGCTGTACCAGTCTACATTCCCACCAAAAGTGAATAAACATTCTTATTTCTCCATATCCTCTCCAACACTTGGAGTACTTTTTAAATACTGTCCATTCTACTAGGTGTGAAATAATACTTCATTGTAGTTTTGATTTGCATTTCTTCAATAGCTAGTGATGTTGAAGATTTTTTTCATGGGTTTTTTTTGGCCATTTGTATTTTCTCTTTGGGAAAATGGCTATTCAAGGTTTTTGCCCATTTTTAGCAAGATTAATATTAAATCCTGTTTAAATGATTGGTAGAATTCTCCTGTGAAGCCATCTGGTCTTGGACTTTTCATTTTGGGGAGATTTTTTATGACTGTTTCAATTTCTTTACCTGTGATTGGTTTGTTGAGGTCTTCTATTTCTTCTAGGGTCAGTGTGATTTGTTCATGTATTTCCAGAAATTTGTCCATTTCATCAACATTGTCTAATTTGTTGGCTTAGAGTTGATCATAGTATCCTCTTACGATCTTTTTTATCTCTACTGATTCAGTCATAATGTCACCCTTGCAATTTCTGATTTTATTTATTTGCATCTTCTTTCTTTTTCTTTGTTAATCTAGCTAAAGGTTTATCGATTTTTTTGATCTTCTCAAAGAAGCAACTTTCAGTTCTGTTGATTTTTTCTATTGGTTTCTTTTCTCCATTTCATTTAGATTTGCTCTAATCTTTATTATTTCTTTCTTTCTGCTTGCTTTTGGATTGGTTTGTTGTTCTTCTTCTAATTCATTCAGCAGTGCAGTTAGGTCTTTTATTTTAGCTCTTTCATCTTCTTCTTCTTATTTTTTAGGTACCAGGGCTGGGGATGGAACCTGAGACCTCGTGGGATGCCGGCATGCAACCACTGAGCCATATTGGCTCCCCTGAGTTGGTTTTTGTGTTTGCTATTGGTTTGTGTGTGTGTGTGTGTGTGTTTAGGAGGCACTGGGAAGTGAACTTGGGATCTCCCATGTGGGAAGCAGGCACTCAACTGCTTCAGCCACATCTGCTTCCCTCTTTTTTTTAATGTGGGCTTTGAGGGCTATAAATTTCCCTCTCAGTACTCCCTTTGCTGTATCCCATAAGTTTTGATAGGTTGTGTCCTCATTTTCATTGTCTTGAGACATTTACTGATTTTTCTTGTAATTTCTTCTTTACCCACTTTATTTAAGATTGTATTATTTAATTTCCATATATTTATGGACTTTCTTTTTTCCCCATGTTATTGATTTCCAATTTAATTTCATTATGATCAGAGACAGTGTTTTGTATAGTTTCAATATTTTTAAATTTATTGAGATCTGATTTACGTCCCAACATATAGTCTATACTGGAGAAAGATCCATGAGCACTTGAGAAGATTGTGTGTCCTGCTGTCTTGGGGTGTAGTGTTCTATAAATGTCTATTAGATCTAGTTCATTTATCATATTATTCAAGCTTTCAGTTTCCTTATTTATCCTTTGTACAGATGTTCTATCTAATGTTGAGCATGGTTTGTTGAAGTCTCCAAATATTATTTTAGAGATTTTATTTCTCTCTTCAGTTTTACTAGTGTGTGTCTCATGAATTTTGGGGCATCTCTGTTAGGTGCATAAATATTATTGTTAGTTCTTCTTGGTGAACTGTCCTTTTTATTAATATATTGTAACCTACTTCATCTCTTATAACAATTTTGCATTTAAAATCTATTTTACCCAACATTAGTATCACTACACCTGCTCTTTTTTGAATGCTATTAGCATGGAATATCTTTTTCCAGCCTTTCACTTTCAGCCTAATTGTGTCCTTGCATGCAAGATGAGTTGCTTATAGACCACAAATAGATGGGCCATGGTTTTGTATCCATTCTATTAGTATATGCCTTTCAATTGGTGAGTTCAATCCACTAACATTCAGTGTTTCTACTATAAAGCCAGTACTTATTTTGCCCATTTTGTCCCGTGGCTTTTTGTGGTCATATCTTATTATTGTCTGTCTTTTAGCCCTTTCAATCTCTTTTACTTACGTTCTTCATTTGTATACTCTTATCCAGGGCTCTGTCCTTTGTCTTTTCCTATGAGGCTGTAATACTCACTTTTATATCGCTTGTAGATTTAGTTTTTTGGTAACATACTCTCAGTTTGTGTTCGTCTGGAAAGAATTTTAACTAACCTTCATTTCTGAAGGATAGTTTTGCCAGATAAAAAATTCTTGGCTGTCATTTTTTCTTTTGCAGTACCTTAAATATGCCATGCCATTGCCTTCTTTCCTCCATGATTTCTGAAGATCGGGCACTTAACTTCATTAAGCCTCCCTTGTAAGTAATACGTTACTTTTCTCTTGCTCCTCTCAAAATCCTCTTTAACTTTGGCCTATGACAATCTGAATAGTAGATGTATCAGGGTAAGTCCATTAGGATTTATTCTGTTTGGGGCATGTTGTCCTTCTTGAATATTGATATTCATGTCTTTCATAATGGTTGGAAAATTTTCAGTCATTATTTCCTCAAGTATTCTTTCTACTCCTTTTCTAGATTCTTCTCCTTATGGGACACCTATAACATGTAAGTTTGTGCATTTCATGTTGTTATTCATTTCCCTGAGACCTTGTTTAATTTTTTGCATTATTTTCTCTGTCTCTTCCCCTGTTTTTTCAATTTCAAATGCCCTATCTTCAAATTCACTTATTCGATCTTCTAACATTTCAAACCTGCTGTTATATGCCTTTAACATGTTTTTTTTTAAATATGGAACATGAATTTGTGTGTCATATTTGCATAGGAACCATGATAATCTTTTCTGTATTGTTCCAATGTTAGTATATGTGCTGCTGAAACAGACACTCTAATGTATTCTTTTTTCTTCTCATAAATGTAAATGAATATATTCTCAATAAAATAACAGCAAAATAAATCCAGCAAAATATCAATAGAACGATATACCATGAGCAAGTAGGATTTATCCCACAAATGCTTGACTGGTTTAATATAATATTTAGTGTAGAATGACTGGATGCTTTCCCCCAAAGATCAGGAAGAAGACAAGGATATCCATTCTTACCACATCTATTCTTTTTTTTTTTTTTAAAGAGCTTTCATTTATTTGCAATGGTGTTACTCATTACTTTTAATCTCAACTGTTGTGTGTTTCATTCCCAGAAGTTCTGTTCCTTTTTTTTTTTTTTGCAGTGTTTCAAATTATTCTTCATGCTCACAAAGTGTCACCTTAATATCCTTTATCACTTTAGTCCTTCATCTTCTTAAATTGAATAAGGAGGTTTGTATGGACATCATTTTTTAGTTGTCTTAAATCCTGAGTCTCATCTAGATTCTTGGTTTGTTCCTTTGAGTGTGCCATATCTTTCTATTTCTTAGTGTGAGTTGTTATCTTTCATTGATATGTAGGCATCTGATTATGTTGATGAATTTGCTCTCTTAATCAATTTTTCTTTCTTGCCTAGTGTTTTTGTTTCTCAACTCTTATTTGATTGTTACTTTAATTTTTTTCTAAAACTTTTATATTGCCCCATTTAAGTAGTGAGAACTGTGTCAGGGAGCCTCTAATGGGGCCCAACCACATCTACCATGCCTGGGAAATAATCTGGAGAGACCAGTCTGTTTTCTTTCACTTTCACTTTCCTGGCTGGTTAGCAAATGGTTCTCCATGGTAAACCCTTCCATGAAGATGAATCATTCAATTTCCACTACCTCTTCTGAGCTACTGACTTATGGTTGTTTCATGCTCTGAAGAGAAACCATCGTCAACCCTCCATCACAAACTCCTTCTTCCCTGGGAGGAATTTGTCCTTTCCCTTCTCCTTTGGTTGTTCAGATGCAGGCTTTACCAAGGCTGTTATTCTTGGGGATGGGGTCTGGGTGGTGTTCTTAGACACAGGGGTATCAACTCATGGTTTTACCTTTGGTCTCTCTATCTCTTGTCCCCAGTCTCCCCTGGACAATGCATGCTGCACTTTCCTAGCCTGCAGGGTCCACCAAAGTGGCTTCCTCAGACTAATTTTATGCTTTCTCCCCTTTTTTGCAAGGAAGCAGCACTTTGCCTGAGCTACTCTGACACCATCTTGCATCATCCTCCCATTGTCTGCCCATTTTATATTAGGTTGTTTGTCTCTTATCATTGAGTTATAGGATCTCTTTATATATCATGGATATCACACCCATCCAATATGTATTTTCCAAATATATTCTCCCATTAAGTAGACTGCATTTCACCTTCTTGACTAAGTCCTTTGAAGCACAAACATATGGAATTTTGAGGAGGTTCTATCTATTCTTCTTTTGCTCATGCTTTAGGTATAAGGTCTAAAAAACCACCTCCCACCACAAGATCTTGAAGATATTTTCCTACATTTTCTTCTCTTTTATGGTCCTGGCTTTTATGTTTAGTTTTTTGATCACTTATGAGTTTATTTTTTTATTAGGTGTGAGATACGGGTTCTCCTTCATTCTTTTAGATATGGATACCCATTTCTCCCACCATGATTTGTTGAAGAGACTATTCTATCCCAGATTGGTGGACTTGGTAGCCTTGTTAAAAATCAATTGACCATAGAAGTGAGGGTCTATTTCAGAACTCTCAATTCAATGCCATTGATCAATATGTCTTTTATACTTTTACAAGTGGATATCCAGTTTTCCTAGCACCATTTGTTTAAAAAGACCTTCCTTCCCCAATTAATGTACTTGGCATCCTTCTTAAAATCACTTGACCATAGACATGTGACCAACATATCTCAACTCAATTCTATTCTATTGATCTATATGTCTATCTTTATGCCAGTATTGCCCTGTTTAGATTATTTTGTCTTTGTAGTAAAATTTGTAACCAGGAAGTGTGATACCTCTAACTTTGCTTCTCTTCGTAATATTGATTTGATTACTCAAGGTCTGTTGCAATTCCATAGGATTTAAGGGTCAGCATCTTCATATCTGCTAAAAAGCTTGCAGGGATATTGACAGATATTGCATTGATTGCTTTGTGTAGAATTGACATATTAATATTAAATGCTACTATCAATGAGCAAGAAGTATCTTGTCATTTATTTGGGTCCTCTTTAATTTACTTCAGCAGTGTTTACACTTTTCATTGTACAAATCCTTCACTTCCTTAGTTAAATTTATTCATAGCTATTTCTTTCTCCTATGAGCTATTGTGGAATTTTAAAAAATTTCCTTTCCATTATTTTATTGCTGGTGTAAAAAGCCACAACTGATTTTTGTATATTAATTTTCTAGCCTGCAACTCTGCTGAATTTGTTAACTAGTTCTGGTAATTTTCTTGTGGATTCTTTGGGATTTTCTACAGGAAAGATCATGTCACATGTGTGCTTTTAACTTCTTCACAGAAGCATTGCACTTTATGAAAACCTGTAGACCTAAACTCAAATTGTAACACCTGCAATTGTTTTTTTAAATATCCTAAATGGGCGTTTCTTAGCCATTTAGAGATAACATAGTTTGCATATCCTGTAAAACTGCACTCACATCTGCATTTGTAAAACCCCAAGGCACTTTGGCAGCTAAAAGCTCTCCAGCCCAGAGGCTCCCCGTTGTGCTGAGTCTGTGACATTGCCTAGATCTCTTCCTCAGGAGTTAGGGAGTTTTCCTTTCGCCCTTATTCCCCTCTTGGGGCTCCCTCTTGCCCCACACTCTTGAATGTCTCTTCCTGCTGTGAGGGTCAACCCCTCATGCTGCAAAACCTACCAAAGAATTACATCAACAGTTAGTTTGTATTTTGCTGCCACCTAGTGGTCAATTATTTTTCTTTGTCAACTTAAATTCTTGACTGAATGCATTACATCAATCTCCTAAGCACTTCATGGCCTAGTGTCTCAGCTTTTTTTGGTGTGTATGTGAGCTGCTCACTCCATCCTTTCCATAAATTTCTGTTTTGTTGTGTCAGAATGAGTTTCTTTGGTTTATGCCAAAATAGCAACACAGCCCATACATTATATGAAGACTCAAGATTTAAGAATTAAATTTCAGATTATTTCATAGTTTGTAATAAATATTTCACAACAATGCAAGTTCGGTGATGGGGTGATATATGGGAGCCCTATATGATGAAATGCATATTTGTTTTGTTAGTTCACAACTTTTTATTATACACTTATTGTTTATATATGTTCATGTATGAATGATATGCTTCAATAAAATCTTTTAAAAGAAAAAATAATTAAAATTCAGTAAAATTCACTGAAACCTCCTGAAAATAGAGGCCTGTTGACCAATGATTAAAAGTCCTTCACTCGTCTGTGGCAGGCACTAGGTAATAAATGGAGTCTTTCAACAATGACAAAGTTTGCAAAGAGCTCTGTCCTCCACAAGGAAAAGACAACCTGTATTTCTTTAGTGAAAATATCAGGAATTTAACAGGATTGGAGGGAGGGGAAGAAAAGTGTTCTCCTATTCTTACCCTACTCTCTCCTCACATACCTTATCAAGCAGAACAGGCAGAGCCAAAGATTAGAGGGTGTTCTGTGGTTTTCTTGAGCTAGAATATGTCTGAGAAGTGCACTCTCAAGTACCCACACAAGTTTTCATTCATGACCCCCATTTCCTCCTGCTGGGACATGAGTAAAGGTGTCTAAGCATGGAGACAGGCCGAGAAACAGACGTGAAGAGGAGATGAAAGAAAACAGAAAAACCTTAGAGAAGCTGATTGAGGGATCACAGAGAGATAGAGATGGGGAGATAAAGACTCAAGGTACATATAATGATCCAGAATTAAAATTTGGGATCAACAAATAGAGAAACATACACTACAAAGGCAACAGAGAGAAAAAGAGAGTCCCCAATTTCAAATACATTAGTTATTCCACTTTGCTCTTGGAAGGAAATCCTCAGTCCTCACCATGACCTCTAACCATAATTGGACCTGCCACTGACCTCTCTGGTCACAGGTTAAGAACATGTTCTCAGTTTCAATAACTTTCTCTTGGCTCTCATCCAGTGGGGAGCTCTTCTTGGCTTCAGAATATTTGAACATACTCTTTCCTCTGCTCAGAATGCTCTGCTCCTCCCTTGCCTCTGTAATCCCTCATGTCCTTCAGGTCTGAGCTCAAATGCACCTTCTCAGTAGGGCTTGCATGACTAAGCCCTATTCCTTTCCTTGAACTCTCACTGCTGCTTGAATCTACCCTCAATACATTGTATCATCAAGCAAGTGAGGACTGACTGTTTGTCCATTGTCTGCCTGTCCTAGTGTCATAATTTCCATCAGGGAAGGCCTGGATCTATCTCAACCTTGGTTCTATCCCTAGGACCTAGGCTTGTTCAGGCACATAGTTGGTATACTGTTGAGCTGTGTGGGTGAATGGAAGGGAGGCTATCAGAGAGATAAAACAATTCAAGAGCTTCCCTGTGCCCCAACTCTCTTCCAAGCATTCAACCTTCTCCCTGCACAGTCTGGCTTTTCAGGTCTGTCTGCAGTGCAGACCTCTCTCCCTAGCTCCAGGATTGTGGCATTTTAACTTTGGCATTTTATGCCAAAGGGCAACTTTTCCCAATGTTCTATTCATTTAAGGGAGGCAGGGAGGAGGGACCAACTACCAAGCTGATTGTGGGGGGGCAGTTGCACTTGTTAGGGGGCCCCTCCTGTGTACTCAGAATATTTCCCCATTTTATAGAATGAGCCACTGGCACCAGAACCAAGGTTCTAGTCCTGAAGGTGGGACTCAGTGTTTCCTGTCTCAACCATTTCTGTTACTCCTGCTGGTCATCGGAGACCTTGCTCTGCATCAAGTGCATCCTGGGCCAGGAAGATCTCCCTAGAACCATGCACTTTATGCACCTTCATGTACCCTGCTCCAATCCCCAACAACCATCATGAGGAGGGAGTCTCAGACCCCACATTCATTCAAGGAAATGGAGGCTCTGAGAAGTGATCATATTAACATCTATTCAAGGATATTATGTGGCCCCAGTGTGGGTTTGAAATGAGGTCAAACAGACCCCAAATGTTGTGCATTGTCCCAGCTCCCTTGAAAGTGATCTCCTGCTTATGATGTTAAATGTTACTGTCAGAGTTGCCAACTAGAAAGGAAATCCAAGAGGGAGGGGGGAATATTGTCTGCTTTGTTCATTGAATTAGGCTAGGTCTTAAAGAAGTGCTTGTATACTGTGACAGTTTGAAACAGGCTAGATGCCAGAAAATCCTGTGAAAGCTAATCCATTCCTGTGCATGTAAACCTATTGTAGATGGGAACTTTTGATTAGATTCAGTTAAGGTAGCTTCCTTTTAAATAGACCACTTCAGTAGGGCATGACCCAGTATGGGTTTTAATCCTTTTACTGGAATCCTTTAAAAACAGGCATAAAAAGCCACAGGCACAGGAAAATGTGGCAGAGACAGAGAGAAGTTGAAATCAGCAACCCTGATTTCTGTTGAAATCAGAAGTTGAAATCAGCAACCCTGGATAGAGAAAAGCCACAGACAGAACAGCCCGAGGCTGAAGCAAGGAGGCTTAGGGGAAAGCAGAGAGAGGAGCAAACCCTGCCAGGTTTCTGATCACCCACAGCTGAGCTCTGGGAGAAAGTGAGGCTGGAGCAGAAAGTAGAGACCAGCATTGCCTCCCATGTGTCTTGCTATGGGATAACCAGGACCTGACCTTTAGGGAGAGCTTTGCCTGATGCCATGATTTGGACATTTTCCCCCAGCTTCATGTAAGTTTTTAGCCTAATAAATGCCATTGTAGAAGCCAACTCATTCTATTACATTCCACTGGAAGCCTTTAGTTTTAACAAACCAATATGTATACAATAGACACTATATGTATATATTGTCTTTTTAATTGAATGAGTACTAACCAGGACCTTCCCAGGTATCTGAGTGGGTGTGGGGACTGAATTCCAGCCCCTTGTGCTCCATGCACTGGATAAAATGAGGACAGGGGACCCCTAGGTAGAACCTCAAACATCCTTTACAAATGAACATGGAAGACTAATGTGTTGCTGAGGGCTGCAGCTAAGATCCTCTTCAGAGAGAAGAGGAAAAGACTACAAAAAAGCAATAAATAAACAAACTAAAACACTTCTGCCCCCCCCACCCCAGGAGCCCTTCCTGGAGAACCAGGTACAAAATGGAACTTTCCATGGCTTATCTGATTTAGTCCTTACAATGTTTACAAAGTTGGTGCTCCTGCCATGTCACTTTACAGAAGAGCAAACTGAGGCTAGAGAGTGAACTGACATTCCCAAGGCACCCAGCTAGTGCCTGGGCACACTGCCACTGTGCCATGGGAGCAGGGCTCACCTTTGTAAATACAGGTCCAGGACCTGTTGGGTTGTGGTGAAAGCACAGCATATGGCCAGGAAGATGTTGATATAGAACAAGTTGCCTTCTGGAAGATGGGACTCAGGTGTTCCCCCAGCTCCTCAGATGTGTCTGTCTGGATGGCCTCATAAATGTCTCACCTGTGCTCAGGGCTGAGTCACTGTCACACTGGTTGGGTGGGTGTCACAGAGAGGGAGAAGCAATTAGTGGCAGCACCAAGAAGCAGCATAATCATTGGGGACAGGCACTTAGCCTGGGACTCCAAGCCTTCAGTGACTTGTGGCAAGAGGTGGGACATGAGAGTCTCCTGCACAAAAAGATTCTCAGCTTTAAAAATAGAATTTGAAGTTCGGGGTTGATTAAAATACCAGGACCTTCAAGTGAGTTTGTAGCTGTGAAATGAAAGCATTTGCCTGTGTTATGAGTCTGCACAATGGGCATTGTACCAGTGAGCCCTTATAAATCAGTCCCTTTTATGAGATGAGAAAACAAAAGTCAGGTATGTGCCCAGGGTCCAGCAGGTCAGAAAGCAGAACTGTTCATGCTTGAGCTGAGTGCATTCCCTCCATGCTATGGGAGGCTGTATTTCTTCCTGTCCTGGTGGCTGGTAGGGGACAGGGGAACAGACCCAGTGGGATGTCTTCTCAGGGCTCAGGATGGTACTGCACTAACCCCTCTTGATACAACTACCTTCTCTTCATACAGTCATTCAACAGACATTTACAGAGTGGCCCCTGGGTGCCAGTTACCTGGGCAGGCACCACCCATGCATTCTTGGTGCTTAGAACTTGGGTGGTGGTAGGGATCATCATGATGACCTGGGAAATGATGACACAGAAATAAGGAAAGATATTATGAAACCATGAGAAGGCACCTACTCCAGAGGGTTACAAATCCAGGCAGGCTTCCTGAAGGAGAGTATACCAGAAGGGACTCACTGGGAATTGCCCAGATGGTAGGATGGGTGTGTTGGGAAAAGCATGCCTAACCAGTGGGCCATGTGAAAAAAAAGGTTTGCTGGGCCAGGTACAGGAGGCTGTGGGATGTTGTTAGACTGTCATGTGGGAAGGTTGGCATTGACTATGGAGGACATGAAGCTTCTTTTCCTAGGGCAACTGGAAGGGGACTGATGACATTTTGTGCATGTAATTTTATTCTCTCATTAAAGTGCTATCTCCCAAGTTGTAAGAGCTTCAGAGCATGGAAAACTCTGATGTGTCCTGGTGATATTTGCAGCTGTATTTACAGTTTGTTCATGATCATATGGTAACAGGGGCTCAGGGCTCCCTCCTTGTACTCTGTCCCCAGTCATGCCACTCACTGCCTCCCCTCCTTGGTCACCCCCAACCCCATCCCCGGGCCCCTCTGCCTATTCATGAAGCCCCTGAGCCCAGGTCTTCAGCTCCCTTCTTGGAAATGGCATCTATCCTGGTTGGGTTCCAGAAGTTGAGATCTGTCATTTATGAAGCATATATCTGAGGGCCAGGCCCTAGGATGGGATTGGGGAGAGCACAAGTCCCCAGGCTAGTGTAAAGGGCCCCTCAGTTGTGACTCAGAGGGGCTAGTCCCAAGGGGCTTGCTGAGGTTGGGCTCAGAATCTAGAAAGACTGAGACAGCTCTCCCCTGTTATCTGCCAAGTTAATCCTGCCCCAGACCCAGGCCTCCATCTCCAGATCTCCACTGGGGCCCACTTCCCGGAACTTCTTCCTGCTCCAGGCTGCAAGCTCCTTGAAGGCAGGGCCTGCAATTTAACAACATCCCTCCTGTACAGATCCCACCTTCAACCAGGTCAAGGGCAAAGAGCCATGGAAGATTCTTCCTGGCTGGGAACTGCAGGCCATGGGACCACCCTTGACTCTGCTCAAGAAGGACACAACCTTAGTCCTCTACAGGCCCAGCTGTATCCTCCCAATGGACACTGCATCTGCCCACAATGTAGATACCTGTGCTGACACATGAGCAAACATCAGGGCACAGAGAAGAATGGATTGGGATGGCCCAATCTTTGCCAGGGGTGGCCTTGTGGGTGTGTGCCTGCCTTCCAAGGGGGGGTGGCATAGAATGTACCTCTCCCTAGTCTTCATGTCCCTATTCCAGTAGAAAAGATTAACATGTGCCTATGGGTACAGGGACCAGGCAACAGATTCCTGACCCCTGCCCCATTTACTTTTCAGGCAGACAAAACCACCATGAGCCTCTGAGATCCCTCTAGTTCCTGGATGATGAGGCCCCACCTACCTCTTCTAATCCTGTGCACACACCACTATCTGGAGCACAGAGGAAGTGAGCCCATGAGGAAGCAGGAGTCAGGGCTGCAGAAAGAGGTGCCTGTGCTTACCTCTGGCTCAGCTTCCTACTGACCAAGGAACCTGGCCTCTGACTTTGACTCTCTAGCTTTAGATCTCTCATCTTTAAATAGGGATAATAACCCTCTGCATAATGTTATTCACCAGATGGGGGAGTTGGGGCCCAAGAAGGAAAAGCTCTGCCCACATAACCCAACTTACAGTGACAGAGCCATCTCCAGAAGAGGATGAGATCAGGGAGCCCCAAGCAGGAGCTCCTGAGGTTTTAACTTTGAGTATTTCTTGAATTTGACTTAGAGTACTTGCTTTGTTTCACTTTCATAGCTGTTTGGAATATTTATTATACATTGTCTCTTCTAAGCCTATTTTCTATGTCTATAATTTTCTTTCCAATCTCTTGTCATTTCTTTTTTATTTAAAACTCTACTTGTTTATACCACCTACCTACAATTTGGGGTTTTCTGTTCTCAAGGTTTCAGTCACCCTAATTGCTTTTCTCTGCTTCTACTTCCTCAGATGCTAATATCCAATATGTCTTGTCACCTAGATATTTTGAAGATATCTGTGGATATTGGTGACACCAACTTATTTTTTTTTGTCTGCTTCTATGGAACTCAAGGAGATTTTAAGTTATGCTGCTGCAGTGACTATCATCACAGCAATTCCTCCTTGGATTGCCCTTTCTTGCCCCTCCTTCACCACTCACATTCACACAAATACTGACCAGCCACAACCAGCCCCCACTCATTGCCTGAGTGAACAATGTCCTTCCTCCTGCTTATTTCATCATAAAATTCCCTGCCTATATTTCATGGTCTTGTTAAATGTCACCACTTCCAGGAACCCTTCCTTCATACTTGTCCCCAGGCAATGTCAGTGGTCTGTTTAGTGAGTTCCCACAGAACTCAGAATGAAATGCTTCTGCTAGAGCAACTATCATGCCAAAGATTGTCCTTACTGTCTCCTCACTGGGCTGCCAGCATCTCAAAGCAAGACACAGAATCATTCTTCCAGTTACCACAGTGACTGTTCCAGGACCCAGATCAAAGTAGGTAAAGTTCATCTTAAATGATTAGAGTTTCCTATATCCTCATAGATCTGCTCAGAGCTAATTTGTGGCAGAATTAATATTCTTCTTCCTTGTAGTTAATGTCCTTTACAGGTCACCAGTCTTTTTCTCACTGCAGTTACCTTTCCTTTGTTGCTATGATACATTTAAAGACTTGCTTAAGCACTATACTCTCTGCAATTTCCATTTGTTTATTTGTTTGCTAATGTGGTCTGTTTATACCTTTAACTCTGTGAGATAATCAAGGGTTTGGGCCAAGTTTTACCCTCTGTTTTCCCATCTTCAGCCCAGTGCCTGGCATAGAACAAGCACTTTCAGCTACCTGAAGGAATAAGAGAAAGACCTTTCTGCATTCCTCCTGGGGTTCAGCTGTGGGTTGTCACTTCACACCATTGGTTCCCAAGTCCCTGACTAGAAGTCAGCATGAAGCCGCACAACCTCCCTGGGACTCCCCTAAGTCTGAATAAGAAGAAGGACTCACAGCATCAGTGGCTGTGCCTCTCCCAGACTTTGTGTTGCTTAATGCCATCCTTGACTTGAGCTGCCTGCCTGTCCTCCTGTGAGACCTTTGAACACCTTGATTTGGGAGGGAAAGTACAAATCCACTACAAATCTTGAAGTGAGGAGGGCCAGAATGTTTGTGAAAACCCCAAGGTCCAGAACCTGGAGATGCATGTCCTGAAGGTACTTAAAACAAAAATCCACCTTTCTTAGTATGTTCCTGTTAAGACTTAGAGCTTCAGTCTTTGCAGGGTGAAGAATAGAGATTGTCTTTCTCTGTTGACCCTGATTGCAGGACCTTGTGAGGAGTATCTCCCCAAATAGAAATGCTTCTCTAAATAAATTAGAGAATTTTTCTTTAAAGAACACTGATCATTGTGGATGCCTTTACTAGCAATTGAAGGAAAGAAAAAGAAAATTCCCTTCATTGGTATGATAAGCACATCACTAAGTGAGCCCCAGTTCTTGGCAGGTAATATGCAGGTATGCTATAAATATTACCTTATTTAATCTTCACCATTACCTTCTGAAATAGGGCCTATTATATTCTCCACTCACCTATGAGGTGTCTCTGCTATTGAGTATAAAGTGCCTTAAGTACATGGTTAGGAAGTAGCCACTGAGGATTCTAACCAGATATTTTGGACTCATCCCAACATCCTTAAGATAGAAGATTTTGCCTTGCAACAAGAACAAGAAAATTTTACACCTGCAGCTATATATAGCAAAACAGATGACTTGAGCTAAGAGTAGAGGGAACTTTTATTAAGAAGCTAGGGCAACATGTGGTGGCTGCAGCTGTTGCATGGCCCTTCCTCCTTGCCTTGAATGATAGCACTAACAAGCAGTTAGCAGCTGAAGCAAGGGCAGGTGTGTGGAGGAGGAGTTAAAAGTTGGAGTAGAATCTCCAACTGGTTCAAGTAGAGCAGAAGAAGATTTAACTAAGAAATAGGAGGAAGCACAAGAACAGGTGCAGACAATGGTCTGTCAATATACTCAGCTTAGAGAAAAGAAGAATTACAACTAGAAAGGAATTTGTGACTTCTACCTCTGCCTTAGTGACAGGTCTGTCTGAGCAACTAGATAAGAAGGAGATAGCAGTTCAGATGTAGAAACTATAGAAGAATCTTTAAATCATGTTAAACTGCTTGTGCAAAGAAAGGCTAAATCACAGATACAACATCCCACACAGGCAGAAGTGCTAAATAAGGCATTTGTCAGTGAAACCATGATTGTAAGAAAACATTCTGCTAAGGGGTTATCTAAGATAAGGAAAACATTCTGGCAGCAACTCCACAAATCCCCTGCCACCTGAATTGTGTGGCTGTGAGCTAGTGGGGGCTGATAGAATTAAACTGCAGGAAAAGTAGACAAATTTAGCAAATTAATGTTCTCTGTTTTGTTTCCATGATAATTCTAATTGGGTGTGGATAGTCACAATGATGAAATTAGTGCTGTTCAAGTTTAGTAACTTTTGAACTGGAGAACCCTGTAAAAAAAAATAAAAAAATGCCAGCAGCTTTTGTAAGCCTGCAATTAAAAATATAGTATGAAACTGAAAGCTCATAATACTTGTGTAAACTGTGGAAGAGTTTGAATGGGATTTCACTCGGAAAATGCTTTAAGTTTTAGTCATATTTTATTTTGATCAGAATTTTTATCAAGGTGTTAAAAGGAACTTTCAGTTTTAAATCAATAGCTTACTCCTGAACTTTGAGCTGATCTAAGTATACTTCTGAAGAGTAGTAATCAATAATATCTAAGTTTTAAATGTCTGTCTGTCTAAACTGCTAAATTAGTGCTTAACTGCATTTATACTGCTCAAGTAATCCTAACTTGTTGCTGGTTACTAATAAAAGTGTTTCCAAGAATGAGCTTGCATATTACAGGCAACATGGGTTCTGGAGGAGATCTTAAAAGCAGTAAAAATCAGAGATGTGAAGTGATGGAGAGCTTGCAGACAGCCATACCAAAGAAGTAAGAATTATGAGTCAAATTAGTGAGTTTTATGTTTCTGTTGGTCTGTCTTTAATCTTGTGTTTGTCTGTCTGTTCAGTGTATATATATATATATTTTTTTTAAAATAATTTTATTTTTATTTTTCAAAAGATACTTAGATTACATAAATGGTACACGAAAATTGTAGGGATTCCCATATGCCCCACCTCTCACTCCTCCCACAACCTCCCACATAAACATCCTTCATTACTGTGGCACATCACCTGCAATAGATAAACAAATATTGGGGCTTTGCCACTAAGCATGGACCATAGTTCACATTGCAGATCACACTCTCTCTCACACAGTGCTGCATGTTATACAATGATATAAAATGGCCTATATCTGTCATTGCAACATCACTCAGGATAATTCCCAAGTCCCGAAAAAGCCCCTGTATTACAACTGCCTTTCCCTCTCCCTGCCCCTAAAGTGTCCGGTGGCCACTGACTCCACATTAATGTACTTAATTACTTCTATTGCATGAATCACAATATGTCTATAACAGAATACCAGTAAATCCACTCTAGTCCATAACTCTCCCTGCAATCTTGAGGAGTCTGAGATGGTGATGTCCACTCCACCTCCAAATGAGAGGGGGCTTATAGCTTATGGATAAGATGGATGGGATTATCTTGCCTGCAACTGCAGACTCGCTCTATTCCCTGGGATGACTGTTGTACATCATCATCTCCCCACCAGGTGTCCAGGTTGAGTTCATTGAGTTGTAGAGTAGGAGTTGCAGCTCCACCGAGATTCAAGGCCCAGCTGGCACATGGACAGCCCAAAGACTATGGCCTCTGGAAGTACACCTACAAACTCTGGCAACATATATAGG
The DNA here is from genome assembly GCA_029593785.1 of Cabassous unicinctus. Lineage (NCBI taxonomy): Eukaryota > Metazoa > Chordata > Mammalia > Cingulata > Chlamyphoridae > Cabassous > Cabassous unicinctus. The sequence continues at coordinate 190 of JAQZBX010038342.1, read as the reverse complement.
TTTGGATAGAAGGGAAAGAAGGACCATGTGCAGGGAAGACATATTTGGGTCAACTCTGTCACTCTTATGAGCAAGGATTCCAAAGTAGGGCCCACTGATAAGGCATGACACTCTGGGGCTATCCACCCTGATATAGGACCTGGGTGTCTCCAGAGCCCTCAGGAGCCCCTCTGTTTGGGGTGTATCCACA
>JAQZBX010038341.1:0-23450 GCA_029593785.1 Cabassous unicinctus | reverse complement strand
TGATTTTCCTAGAGGGGTACACCAGCTATTAAAAGGGAAGGCTCCTACTAGGGTAGGAAAGGAAAGCAAAGAGATCTACTTAGCACCACTCTGTGATGAAATTAGGAAATAAAAAGGTAGGAAGTGCAGCTATCCATTGTTGGAATAGTTTTTCCAAGAGGTATCTGATCTTCTTTCACATACTCTCTCTCCATTCATTTACTCTTAAATTCAGTATATCATGCCACTAAGCCAGGGAAATTCACTGAGTAATGACAGAGATATATACTGTGTGTGTTTGTACTATCTCTTCAAATATAAAGTATAAAACTTGGTTAATTTCTTTAGGTAAGAAATCAACAGATGTTAAGTCTTCACAGATTATGAATCATTTCCTCCTCAAACTACGGAATATTGTGGCATACTACAGGTGAGGAAGGTGGAGACGAAATATCAGGGGAAACTAATTGAAGCACAAATTTTATCAAGTTTTATCAAAGGGTGATGGTGAAATCTTCAGGCGATTCACTGCCAAAGGTGGTATTTGGTGGTAAGCTGAGGGAACCGTAAATTTCACTGTGTGTCTCCTTCACTGCGTATTTAATCTGGGCAGTGGTTGTGGGATTTTACACAGGCCAAAGTACCATATTTCTTTCCAGATTTCATGAAGTGTGAAGGTCTTATTAAAAGACCTTTTCAGACCAATATATACCAGGGGCTGCAGGAAATGTCCATTTGCTCCACCAAGGGCAGAAAGAAGGAAGGACAAAACTAGGAGATAAAAGCTTTTTCACTAAGTTTACTCTTAACCTATTTTTAGCAACAAAAAATCCAGTCCCTTTTTTGGTAAAATAAACAAAAGTATTTCTTCCTGTGTTACACAAATAATATTATTTCACCCCAAAAGCACAAGGTAACCATACTATAGTCTCTGTGCACTTGTATGTCTATGCCAGCCAATAACCCATTAAAGTACTTTCAATTCCATCATCTTCATGCTCTGTAAAAATTATATCATTGTAAATGATGTTTATGATATTAATGCAAATATTTGTAACAGTCATGGCTAGCCCCTCTTTTGGGGGCTGTTTACCACCATCTTCTTTATCCTTTTAGTAGGACCATGTATCTTAAATTCTAAGTAAGTTTATTTCTTCCAGAAGCAATGCCTTCTAGAACAAGGTATTAGTCACGTAGGGATTTCCTCCAGTTCCAATCACAGCCCAATAGAATAGCCAGAGAGTTTCACACCCTGTCAGGCAGGGACCACTGCTCCTAATCAGCGGGAAGCAGCTATAGAAGAATGATCATCACCCTTCAGCTTCCCCTTAAGAATAAGGGTGTAAACTCCCTGATGGGGCAGTTGAGGCAGGCTAGTATAGGAGATAGGGAAGGTAATTGGTGTGAACACAGCCATGAGACCCTGCCCTGAAACCCCCTGAGGGAAGGCAACTGATTGAGAACAAAGCCATAACTGTTACATCCAAAAAGCCCATAAGACCCTGGTCACGAGGTCCCAGTTGAAACTCCCAGGCTCAAAAGAAGTCCCAGATAACTCCAAACAGAAAGCCCTCCCCATTGGTTCCCTGAAAGCTGACAGGTGAAGGTAGAAAGGCAACCAATCAGGACAGCAAATAGCTGAGATCCCTCCTTCATATAGGGAAAGGGGCCCCAAGTGCTCATCTCACCCTATAGCATGCCCGCACCCTTGTCTGGGGTGTGTACTATCTCTTTTCTTTTTCCTTAATAAACTCTTTACTTCCTTGCCTTAAAATAAAATTAATGTGGGACCTACTTTTATTTCTTTTGTTTTCCTACTTTTATTTCAATTAATCTATCAATCTACCTACTTAGACATGTACACAAACCACACACACCTCTCAGTTTTTACAGAGCACTTGACAAATATGATCTGCTTCAATATTTAGATATTTTCTCCTTCCATCCTTGAAGTGGTGGGAAAATTAAATACTAAAGAGGATGCTTTATCACCAAATTGATGATGTAACCTTCAAAAGTTAAACTGAGCACTTTAAAATTATGCTACTTTAACATATGGTAAATAAATTCTAAGCAATCTTAAAACTTGTTGTTACTAAGGACACCAAGTCATTATAAGTAATAATCCTCAAGCTAACAACACACAATCAAAATAATGAGATCCTTTCTCTGTCTCAGTTGTTTAACCTGTAAAATGTGATAATGCTGACAGACAGAAGTCCTAAAGACTATTACAGGTCAAGAAAACAATGAACTAGAACTTGGACAACAGTATAATTAAATAAGCAAATGACTGGACTAACTTGTTGCCTAATGACAAAGGCACAGCAAATAAAATTACTTTGCTGTTTTACTGTATACATTTAGTTGCAATGTTAGTTCATGGACAACTGCATATTTTAAGCATACTATAAAACTTTGATGTTTTAAGGGTTTCTATAAAAAGGGATTAAGAATAGTTTTATATGAATGAAAACATAACATTATTATTTTTTTAATCAATGAAGAACAATCATCCCAAACATTAATTAGTGAGTATATTTCCCTGGGGAAAGTTAACAGTGGTATAAAACACAGTTAATTTCTGTCATATAAGACACACTTTTAAAAAATAAATTGAATGATGAAATAATGTGCTTATGTAAATAAATGGTATCGAATATTATTTGGTCATTAATCCTTTTCCCTTTATAATTTTAAAACCTTTATTAAAGAAGAGGAGTCTTATGAAGAGGGAATCATAAGACTAGAGAAAAGTTTCCAAATAATCAAGAAATTTCTGAAAGTGCAATGAAATAGAAGGAAGTAGAATCATGAAGAAAACTAGAATCTTCTTTGAAAGATGCTAGTATTATTAAGAGTTGAACAAGAGTAGGCGGTAGGAAAGGACAGAAGATTGAAGACTGTAGGAGACTCAGTCAAGGAAAAGGTAGCCATGACCATTAGTGACTGGAGCTAGACACCAAAGACCAGGAGTTGTGATCTAAGAGTTTCTTAAGGAAAATTTCCTAAAGATCATCATCTCATGGGGTTCAAAATGTTAGACAACTCTTCCATCTCATGTTGGTACTTATACTGTATGAGATAAAAGGATAGCATCAATGGAGGTATAAAACTAGTAATTTTTCAAGAGGGGAACAAGAATCACCTATATATGTCTTCTGCCACTTTCTTCTGTAAGACAGTAGGATATCAGACTTTTCCAGTAGAAACTGAATGACTGAAGCCCTACTAAGGTGAATCACAATTACACATCCTGGCCTAAAGCTTCAGCAAAGCACTGGCAGCTAACAAGGCAGGTCTATCTGATCACTCAAGAGTGGTCTGGTTTTCAAGTGATGGGGAACATCCATTGACCTCAGACCACAAAGCCTGAGAATTACTAGGTTTCAGACTAGTAGCCATGCTACTTCTGTACAAACAACCACTGTGCCTTCAACCATCTGAGGGAGATAGCTGTGAATACACCAATAGGGCTGAACTGCGGAGCTAACAGTCAGTTGGGAGGATAACAAAAGGAAAGAGGACACAGGTATCCAGAACAAGAAGAGCAAAATGACGATCGAAAGCCAGAAGCTTCAAACTTTCATCATCTGGTTTTCAACCATCCCTGACATTTAATTGTTTGAAATTCTTAATAAAAAAATAAAAAAAATAAAAAAAAAGGCTGGTAATCAAGAAGGGGTTCTTAAAAGCAGCTCTGTGCTAGCTTTTCTGTGCTAGCAGTTCTACCTCTTTGGAATCAACTTCATGAACTTCCTTTCCTCTCTACTGATCTGTTAGCTGTTTTGAGTTGACATAAAAATCTCACTATCCTCCCACCAATAAGCAAGAGAGTTTTTAAAAGGATTGGAATAGCATATTTTTTTCTAAAGGATCCTAATCTATAGTCACAAAACTGATTGTCAAATGATGGATCACTTCCTATTTTGGAAATTAAAAAAGAAAACAAAAAAACAACAAACTACCCTTACACACTGGAAAAGAAATTAGTAGTTATTCACCAAACTACTTCTTTCGTCATAACTAAGGGCAACAAGTGGAATACATCCTTTCATCTTGAGATGTATATATCCTTATTATTAACTTCCAAACTCATTGTACTGATTCCTGATTCCAGCAGCATATTCTGGTTTTTGAAACTAGCAAAACAGCCCAGCAGTTACACCAACCGAGAAGGGAATAGAAGGTGGAAAAGAGAAATTCTTTTCATGCACTGCTATCAGTACTGTTGGCTATTTGCAGAATTCTTATGTCAACAGGACCAGTAAACAAGTGTTAATATTGCAAGTGGAGGAAATATCCAAAGGGAATTCAATGCAGTTAACTGCGGGGAGCAGAGCATTTGAGATCCGAGAGGGAATCTCAATTGTGTCAGCTCCTGGAAGCCAGCAGTGTGTGGCTGTCAGCGGTGTGAAATGGAGCTACTTCAAAGCCAACTAGGCTATGACCTGCTTGCCGCACATCCCTGCTCCCAGTGAGAAAGGATCAATGACTCTGTTTGCTGGGCTCTAGTCATCCCCTTGGCTAATGAAAGCTACGCTGAAAGGCATGCTATGGGGCCTCTGGGCAGCCTGTAGCCTGGCAATAGCAGAGTTTGTTATAATGCTTGGCTGGCGAGTGCACCGGGCACCAAAGCCTCCCTCACTCCCAGCCCCCTTCCTTGCTCTAGCCCACCAACTCCCCTCTGGCTTTCTGTTTAGTGTCACTCAGTTGGGATGGATCCCTTAAAGATCTGACGCTTAGTGAGGACTCAGAGGTGTCTGGAACGCCTGCCTCTAATCATAAACACCACAGCTGGCAATGATGTGGTCAAAAAAAAAAAAATCACCTTGATCCAGTACACATTCTCTTTGATGTCTCTGCAGCGAGTTCACTGCCCAGAGAAAAGGTATGACTTTTTTTTTTAATGCTGAAAAAAAAATCAAGCTTGACATTCCCAAATCATAACCATATGACTTTCAATTCCATGCTTTAAAATTTTTCATATATATACACACACATACATATCATCACATTTTGTTCTAAGAAACTCACAGAAGAGGCATCTGACAATGATAACATGAAACAGGTTTGGGAGATAATGGCAGTTATCTGAGAGGAAAACACTTCCAAAAGGGGGGAAAAAAAAGTCAGACTGCCACTACCAAAAAAGGAAGAAGACTTCTGCCAAAGATTGCAAACTGCAGTGACCTTAAGTAAGAGACTGTAGCTGATTCAAGGGAAAATGAAAACTTTTCAAAGACAACACTGCTTGTGCTGTGCCACTGTTTATAAGTGTCTTATGCCCTCTTGCCTTTCGGGGGGCCTGGTAAACACAGCCTCCCTGTGCTTCCAGCCCCAGGCCGCAGGGTTCTAATGAATATTCAGTCACATTAACATATATTTTCTTTGTGTTGCTCTCGTTTTAAGAAAAAATTCCTACCAAGACAGGGCTGGCAATGTCCTTATGATGCTATGTTGGGTGTATGTACTGAGGTGCTTTTGCAAGTTAAATGCTTAGATACCCCAACAATTGCAGGGAATGTAAAAAATCTCAATGTACTAGCCCTGTCTTCTACAGTAGATAACGATTATGTAGATCTGAAAATAACTCATGAGGTCTTCTTATATAAACAAACAAAAAAGAAACATCTATTTATCATCAATGTTTACCATCTTCTATTTATCAATTCTTTATAACGAAAAGTCATTTTTTTCCTGTATAAGCACTCTTAATAAACAAAACAAGCTCAGCTAAATCAGTGTGCTTCTTTTTCAATCTTATAATCCAAAGTAAGTTGAAAAATCTCATGAAGACTTTGTAAAGTACACATTAATTTTAAAAATGTAAAAAAAGATGTGTTCACTCAGATGGCTTTAAAATGCTAAATTTTTCATGTGAAAGGCAACATTTACATTTATTCCAAATGTAGTAAAAATTTAGAAGAATTCTAATTCTAAATGAGGTAAATGATAATTCAATGTCTGGTTTCTTTGATTCTGAGGAAAAACAAAGCTTTAGACTGGTCAGTTGTACCGTGACCATCAATGTTTAGGAAATCGCTCTATAAATGGCACCCAGGAATGCAGAACCAACCCATGCAGTAACAATATCCAGACAAGGCCAAAAAGCTTGCTGTGCTGTTCTAATGACTGAGGTCTTGCAGGCAAACAACATTCCCCATAACAATCGTGGGGTCTTTTGATTGAGATAAGAGTCAAGAGTTAAATGTATCGAGTTATTTACTGTTGTGTATAAGGATCTGTTGTGTTTAGGAGTGAAGTAGGTGGCTGAAGGAGAGTAACTTGGCTGAGCGCATACCTGCAAAATTTCAAGAGTTTACATACCCCTATATGGTCATTTCTTTCCTTTTTAAACATAGGAAAAGCAATTAAATGTTACTCAATCTTAGCAAAATGAAAGCCAGGGATATGCTAAAATATACTAATACCGGCATTTACTACAATATTTATCTTATTGTATTAAGGTTTTGTGGTATCTCTAGCTTTGCCAGTTTTAGTTCGGATCCATCCATGAATAAGTTTATCAAATTTCATTGCTTGCCAGAAAGGGTACAGGTGGAGAAGAGAAAAAAAATCCTATACACTGGGATTTCCACTGAAAAATTAATTTCAATCTCACCAAAAAGAAAAAAAAGACTTTAAAAAAAGTACATACCTTTAAAAAGCTTACTGGTCTGGAAGAAACACCATATCAAACTGGTTAACAGGACCCACCAGTTATTTCCTAAGGGTGAAACTTGGGGAAGACAGGGCAATAGAAGGGTATCTTCTTCATTTTCCAGTATATATACTTCTGTGTAGCTTGAATTCTTCACAAAAATATTACAATGAAAACTAAATTTAAAAATAGAACACATACCATTTATGTATAAAGGCAATGGCCTACCTTATTCTCTCAAAAATCTCTGTCACGTAAGAATTTGGATATAAAGGTGCAGAAGTCATATTTCAATGAAACCAGAAAGCAGGGGTCTCTATCATAAAGTTTGGTGGGTCAAACAAGAAAAAATACAGATGTGTTATCAGTATGTCCTTGGAGAAAGTGTACATGCCAGAATATATCAAAATCTTAAAATTTTAAGAAAGAGATACAGTCAAGAGCTTTGCTCCAATTTCTTTTAAATAGGGATGAATGCACCCTTCACTGCTCCTCAACCCACCCCTCCCCCTAACTGTCATTAAAAGGTAACAGAGAATAATAACCAGAAACTCTGCCTCTTAGAAGTATGGCCTTCATTTGCATAATGAATCCCAGTACTTTATGCCACCAACAGAGGGGAGGCATAGGTGGTCTATCAGAGTGCCACACCCCCAGAAATAAATCACTCTTCCCTGTAGAGCTGAAAAGAGGCACAGCCCTAGTTAAAGGGGTCAAGGGCCAGAGACAAGAACTCAGAAGACTCAAACAGCAAGTCCCAAGAGACAGGGATTCACCCTCTCTAGTAGGCTGGAGCTTTTGTAGCAAATCATTGTTGGTAACAGACTTAGTAAGTAACTTTTTTTTGGGATATAGGGTTTCAAAGAAAAGGTTGTGTCTCTTTGGATAGGAATAGGCACTGTCACTTCTGGGAGATTCTCTGGCTTTGTAGGGGCTGATGAGCTCTTATCAAAGGTGTTGGACTCGAGGCAGCAAGTTCCAGTTAAACCTGGGGATGTGCTGACAAAGCAAACAAGGGAGGTCAGGTCAGAGGCTACCCAAGACTGCTGTGGCTGTTAGCAGACCACAGTGACGACAATAGCCGACACTTCCGTAGTTCTTACTATGCACCAGGCATTTGACTAACATTATTTCCATTAAAAAAAAAAATCCCTTGCAGTCCTGTAAGGTAGATAATATTATCTCTACTTTTACAGAAGAGAAAAAAGTGAAGTCCATCAAAGTTCAGTAATTTGCTCAAAATCACACAAGTGGTAAAAGACAGAATTAATTAGATTTAGAAACTATCCCAAAAGACTGTCGAGCCTTGCTTCCTTCCAGGTACAGTGAAAGGACTTGAGTACCAGTGGAGGGCAGATAACCATGCCCACGAGACAGTCAGAAGACCTGTCCAACAGCTGACCTGTTGTCACAAATTCCTGGGATCAAACTTGGCAAGGTACAGAACCTGAAGACCAAATCAAATTACTATTGAGAATCATCCTTGAGGAAGTATGACAGATACCCACAGACTTTGGCTTCTATAACCTGACTTCTGCAGGATAACATCTGCTCCTTTCCCCTCCAGTTAAATCTGCTCACACATGTTGAGTTCTAAAAGGTTTAAGAGGAGGCATTTCCCATGCTTCTTGGTGGGACCTTGAGCTGAGGGTACAATAACCAATGCAGATTACTCACCAGCATCTCAAAATTAACACTATACAAAGATACTTGGGCTCTTCTGGCTTGAAGCATTCCTGATATGAGTCACAGGAAAGGAAACATGGAAGATCCATAATTTATATGATCAATTTATTGATTAATTTTGAGGAGAAGAGGATAGAAGGAAGAAAATCTTGAACAAGAAAGAAGTAGATCGGCAAAGAAAAGCATAAAGGGTTAAATACAAAATTGAGCAAGACATGAATTGGCAGAAGATCAACCTAAACTGAAAACAGGAGTTTCCCATTCCTCTAGAATGTCATATGTAGTCGGGTACACAGACATTTCTCACTATCCATATCTATCTGGTTCCTATGTATAAACAATGAAAGTTCAAACGGTGAGAGTTTGGAGAGCAAGGGATACAACATTATCTGAATAGCACGAAAGACAACGTAGACAGATTCCTTTCATCCAAGCAGCCCCAAGCTAAATAATTTATCTGAATCTTTTTCATTCTTAATACAAACAGCTCAAGTCTGCATACTGAGGAATACCTATATTTTGTGGCTCCCGATTCCACTGTACATGGATAAGCTACAGTAGCGCATGCTGCATTATTATAGTTACCTTACACCAGGCCACTTAAGGGACTTTATAGCTACGCAATCCTGTGCCCAGTATGCACAACCATTGGCAAGAAATCAGCAAAGAAAAACAGAGATCCCAAGGCAATTTCTCTTGAAGAATTTTCTCCAAGAAAGCCTGACCTGGCCTCTCTCCAGAGATGAATAGTAATTATTTTACACCAGGTTCTACCCAATCTCCATAGGTTACTTCAATCCCAAGGTGGCTGTGGGGCCCATCTCAAGGAGTGAGACACAAAAAGGAACTCTAAATGCAGGAGAATCATTAAAAACAAAATGCCAACGTGGCAGGGTATATAGGTTTTAGGCTGCCCTGGGAGTTTTCTAGAAGCTTCAAGGTATGCTGGATAGTCAATATATTTGGGGGAGACCAGGAAATAGGTCTGCCAAAAGCTTCTATTTGAAGGGAAGTGGCAAAAGTAGTGGAGATTCCCTCTCTCTCTAACTCCACTTGCCTGGTACCCTTCCCCGAGTCCTTTGGCAACCCAATCCAAACCACAAGTCCAATTTCCACCAAGAAATAAGGGATGTGACTAAACTGGAATGGGAACACAGTTGCTAATTTTGCAATGTAAGCAGCAATTTCATGACCACTTCAATGCTTTATGAAGTAATGTACTGATATGGCACTGTTTTCTTATTTACTTGCCATAAATAAGTAAAATGTGAATGGTTTACATTAAAGTAGAAAATATAATGATTTGTGTCTATATAAATATTTCTTATAGTACAAAAAGGATAATGTACTTTTCTGAAGGAGAGGACTAGAACTAGAAACTGACCAACTCTTCTTTTTTTAATGTGTTTATGTTTTTCTTAAAAACATATGTTTTTTCCCTCAGAATCTTTGTAACATGAGATTCTTTAAAAGTACTATTTCCAACCAACAATAGTCACCAATATTAAAACTCCATATCACAATAACTTGGAGTTTTGAGTTTTCTGATCTTCCCTTAAAAGAGGGAGAAGGATGCAAAAATGTTTAAACCAAAGCAAGAAATCCATGTGATGGCTGCAACTGCTTTTAAATACTCATATTTTAGGTCTGTCTCTAACAATGCTTCTTGGAAAAAATTAAAAAGCTCCCTGCCTCCAATAACATGCTCAAAGTCCTCTTTTGCCAGAGGCATTCACTCATTATATAAATCAAACAAGCACACAGCACTAGACAAAATGTGACTAGTAATGCCCAGCGCATTCCTCTGCTTCAGCAAAGATGATTTTAGTGCATTGCATGCAGATGTCAGGTATTTTAATAAAGAGCTCCATTGTGCAGGGCCCACTACTCCTCCGTAGCTCCCAGCACTCCCTGAAAGGGGGGCGAGGGAGAGGGGAAGAGCGACAGCCATTCCAGCTGGAGCTGGAACCTCGTCTGAGTCAGGAAAACCACAGCTCATAAGCAAAGAGGAAGCATAATGTTCTACAAGGACAAAACATTAGCAGAAATGTCACTCAGCCCCAGTTCCACATGTTGGCTGCCACGGCCTCTTCCTCCTAGCATGCCCGATTGATATAAATTCCATCTGCTCAGCAGCCAAGTGACAGAGAAGAAATACCGGCATCTGGTCTCCATTGCTGTCGGGTTTTTGTTCCATGTTAGACCTTAGCTAGAAACATATGAAGAGATGAAGGTGCTGGCAAGCAACTAAAAGGCTGAACTGGCATAAAGGAGGCTTTCTGATGCTTTTCACACTTCACTCTGGATTTTTTACAGGGATGGGGGAGGGTGTGACAGGGACTTGATAAACTAAACAGTGGGAGCTAATAGGTCTCAAGGTCATTTAGTGTTTTTTTAAGGATTGGGATTTTTTAGAGTTTTAATGTTAAAAACTATAAAGCACAACACTTATTCCCCTCTCCATCCCTATCATGCATAGAAGGCAACTAAGTCCCATTCAGCTATTTTTTTCCCCTTTTCTTAAACATTCACTGGTTTGGACCTGCTCCACAGGCACTTTACATACTCCTGAGGAGCCTCTGAAAAATGCCCAAAGTCAAACCACTAACTCTCTTTTAACCCCCAGCTACCCAGAAAAGTATCAAGTCACCAATCAAGCCTAAAACCTGAAGAGAAAATAAAAGCAAGTATAAGCCCCTTAAAGAAAGCTGGAGGCCACAAGTATTCACTCCCAACCCACTCTCAGATCATCATTTAATTATTCATTTGTTCAGGAGACTGAGATAAGTGAAAAACAAACAGAAGCAGAGGTGGTAAGAGAGAATGCAGGTATCAATTTTTCATCTGTTTTCTTCTTTTTTTTCTTTTAGTCAGTGTCTATTTGTGTGTTTGCAAAGCAGTCACAAGGAGTATGACTCCATTCACAAATATGACATTGAAAGGGTATTTTTAAAAAAGGATGGAGGATCAGGTCATGAAGTTGCTATGGAAAACAACTGTGAGTATGACTCCCATAAAATACTCTTCAAAATATAGCAAATGGTAAGACACACATAAATTTTTAGTCAAAGGATATAAAAAAAGTTCACAAGAATCTCTTTACAACTGTACTATTTTATAACTGTAGTAGATTTTACCTTCACCTAAAAACAAAAAGCATCACTATCTGGGTGAAATAAACTGCTTCTTCAATTTCTAACTTTCTTCCTTATCATTTGGTGAGCATTTGAAGTGAGAGACTCCACGGCATGGTAGGGGAAATGAATCGTCATGATAAAGGTAATAGTATTAAATAAAATGAAAGGGAAGCCAGTAGGATCAGAGTTGATAATGACCTCTTCGAGGGAAGATATCTATGTAAGCATTACTGATAAATTTCCTAAGGAGATTTCAGAAGAAAAACACCTGAATCTCCAGGACTCCAATAATTCTTTGGGCAATTTCTTATTCTAAATACACATTTACTCTTGTACCTAAAATTATTAAAAATTTAAATTAAATAACATTTGATAATTAGGACTCTGTTATTTCTAAATGTAATAAACTACTGAAAGATATTTTACATAGTTCAAATAATCAGATGTCATTAAAATAATATCCCACGGCGTGAAAAAAAAATAGATGACTGAAAAACTTATTAACTATAGATCCTAAAAAGCATACTTTTACTATATCTCAACAAACAAAAATCTTGTTGAAAAAGTTTACTCAACAACCTAAAAATATTAGAGCAACATAAATCTTTTGGATTGTTTTGAAGACTAGAGACCTTTCTAATCCAGATTCAAGACTCAGAAGCCAATCAAGTTAATACAACTCCATGAAACGAACCAAAAGAAAAAATCCTGCATGTCAAAAACAAAAATAAGGGGTGAAAATCAACTAAGAATGAATATTTATGATAGAGACTATGTAATTAATTTCCTTAAAATATAAAAAAATGTTAAAAATTAGTGAAAAAATGATTTGCAATGTGATTAAAAGGTATAATGGACTTGGAAAGACATTTTGGGAAAATGGAAATTGAAATGACTGATAATCATAAAAAGATGGTAAACCTTATTCATAATTAAGAGAAATGCAAATAAAAGCAATGAGCTACCATTTTCCCCCACATCGCCTACCAAATGCCAAAGATCAAAAAAATTTGTTTAGACACCTATTGTATCAGCGTGTGAGGGAATAGGCACATAAATTCTGAAACATCCATACACTGCAGCTGTTAAAAAAGAATGAGGTAGCTCTTTATAGACTGATATGAAATTACTTACAAGATGTATTACTAAGTGAAAAATGAAAAGCGCAGAATAATGTGCTAACTGTATCCTCTCTCACAATTTGTATTAAACAAACAAGGATGTGTGCTTTGTGTGCATGACTGCTTCCAGAATTATACCCCAATATGAAAGACTTACTTTCAACTATATAGCCCTTTGTATAATTAATTTTTTCTACTAAAGGTATGTATTCATTTTAAAAATACATATTACTTAAAAAAAATACATTCTATACAGCAGAATCAAGGGTCTATCTATTCATGATCTTATGATTAAATCCCTTTGTATTTACCTTAATATTTTCCATCACTCTACTAGATAGTACACAGAAGTTCTTCAAAGTATAGATGTCCTTGCCCCTATGAAAGCAAACAAAATAACCTAATTCTCTGTTTTTGTTTGTTTTGGACATTCACTGAAATTTAAAAATTCTCACTCTTTTTGGTCTTTTCATGTATCAATCACATTAAATACGTATATATGTACATACATACACAAGTGTATATATAATGTACACACACACTTGTGTATATGGCATGTGGTGTTCTGAAATTTGAACATTTTCTTATTCATTACACTCAGTGAGATAAGAATAGTAAAGGTCATTTGGAGAATAAATCCATTTTCAAATGAAAACCTAACCAACATAGTGGCTAATTGATTTTACCTCCCTTGAAGGGTTTATTTTAAAAACATAGTCTGTATATAGGAATCCTGTTTTTTATGCATGATTGTTCTGCAAACTCACAACTTCTCTAGTGGAAAAATGTTTATAAGAGGGGGAAAAAACAACCATAGTCTGTATTCACAAAGGCTGGGCTTACTTTCCAGATACTAATTAATGCTTTTTTTCCCCCTGCCTTGTGACACCTTACTCTCTACCATTTCCTGAACTGTGTCTGAAGAAATAAATCCTGGATTGCCAAGATATTTTCTTAAAGAAATGTATGACATTAGTCTTTCACTAAAAGGGTAATCAAGGAACAGAAATATTCATATCTGTACCCATGGTGCTAGCACAGTATATGGTAGATGGTACACGCCTGTAATTTATTGTTTAAACTTCCTCTTCTAGCACATGTCAAAGCAAAGTGACATTCATAAAAAGTAAACTCACTTTTACAACATATATCTATTAAGATTTTATGATGTGTCCAGAATGTGGATGTCTTAGCAAACAATACTAAGATTCATCCATCAAAGAATGTACAATGTAGTGGGAGAAATAGATAAGTAAACAGGCAATTATCACGTAGTATAAGGGATAAATACAAGCTACCATATGGGCCCTTGGGGGTACAACCAACACAGAATAGGGTGAACTGAAGCAGTTTTCTGGAAAAGCAATGGCTAAGACCTAAAGGCAGGTAGGAATTAGCCTGGAATAGTGTTGGGAGAAGCATATTTCCAGTAGAGACACTATAGTAAGCACATGTCCAAATGTAGGAACCACAGAACTGACAAAAGGCTTCTACGAGGATAGTTCCCTTCCTCTGAAGTATAGCTCCTGGCCTTTTGTTCTTAAGCTTTAGATATAGGCAGTATGAAACACTGATGGATTCACTAATCAGATAAAAAAACAACAACTCCAATTTGCAAACATCAGAGGAGGAGGAGGATGCTATAATAGAAAGGTACAAGTGTAGCATGAAAGAGACAGGAATGTTGTATTTGCTGTTGGCCCTTCTTCACTGCCCATTCCCCATTCCACCATCCACCACTGAGTCCTGCCATGAGGTCTAAGTGAGAGGTCTTATTGTGTATAGTCCACAATGCAATGCCATCTTTCTCAAATTGCATGGAGATAAGAGAGATGTTCAGTTGCCTGCCCATGAATTCCACAACACAACTTTCCTCAAGTCAGAGGACTCTCAGTAACACAGCTGCTGGGGTGCCTGAATAGCTGAAGGAACCTACACAAGCTTCAATAGCAGGCCAGCACACCACTCCTCCGTGAATGACAACTGATGGGTCAAATCACTAGGGAGCTGCCGGAGAGTTATTAATGGTGACAGGTACACTACCTGGGAGACAGGTTGAAAGGGGAAAAAGATTATTTATAAGTGAATAGTTAACAGCTGTACCTACTGCTAAGCATTACATGGATGCCACAAACTGTACAATTCAAATCCTGAGTTATTCAAGCACGAACAACTGCCTGTCACCCAAATGCAACGCATCGCTACAAATTAAGGTGGGAGAGATGAAGCGCTGGAACACCGCCTCACCAAGAATGGTAATGTCATCCGGAACACAGATAAGAGGTAGAGAAAGGCTGAGATAACCATGAGGTGAATTATGGTTCTTAATAACAATGATGAATTTTCAAGAACAGCTTTATAATTTTTCCTGAGGGCTTTAACCAGTAGAAGAGATGCCAAATGCATCTTGTATTATCAAAAGTTAACTGGAGTTGTGAATGAGGGGAGATTAAAAGTTATACTGAAACGGTAAAAGGAGAAAAAACAACTCAAACAAGAAAAAGAAACTGTAGAAGTTTGGTTAAAAAATAAAATTATTGCAATAATTATTACTTTAGATAAATTTTACTATATTTTATATGAATAAATATGAAATTTCCTACTTTGAACTAATATAAATGCTACTCTATCATGACTCTGCATCATAAACAAAGTAGATACTATTGAAACCATCTTGAGTATTAATATTAAGCAAAATCAACAGCAGAATTTCTTGTTCTCAGCAGTGTTCTGTAAAGCCTGGGGAGTTCAATATGCATTGAGTCGAAAGTCTATATGACTAGATAGCCTCAACGAATTTTTATATTTTCACTTCCATAGGAACTGAAATTTCCTTTGAACCTATGCAGAGGTACTGTTAGCTAACAGAAACAGAAATGGAAAAGCAAAAATGTACTACCATTAAGAAAACAAAAGCTATTTAGAGAAAGAAAAGAAAAAAATAAGAGAAAAAGTTGTATTCAAGTTAATAAAGAGAACCGGACTCATTTTAGAAAACAAAAAGTCATATATAGTAAATAGAGTATAAAGTACTGCACACTTTTTAGAGAACATACAGTACACATTCAAATTAATAAATGCTACAAATGCAGCTACTCTTACTTTCTCTCCATGATATACTGTTAAAGGGAAAAAAAATCAAAGAAAACAATGCCCAAAATTGCATATTCTATTATCTTATTTGAGCAAAAAAAAGAAACATATTTATAAGTCATATAATTATAGACATTGTCTAGAAAGATATATAAGAAATGTATAAAAAGGACTGCATCTGAGATGGGTAACTCTACCTCTCCTAGGCTGCAGAAGTACCTAGGAGCACATAATTAAATATATAATTATTTTATAAAAACCTACTGATTGATCTGGCAATTCCACTTACAAATATTTATTCTACAAAAATACTCAAAAATATACAATAATACATATGTACTTGGATATTCCCTAAAACAATGCTTATAAAGCCAAATCACTAGAAACAGCCCAAGTATCTTTCAATAGAGATTATTTACATAAATTACAGTGCTTTCACACAATGGAAGACTGTATGGTGGTTAAAAAGAATGGCTGAGATCTATATATAACATGGAAAGACACCTATCTTAGTTTCTTAGGGCTGCCATAACAAATTACCATAACCTTAGTGACTTGAAACAACATTTATTTTCAGTTCTGAAAGCCAGGAGTTTGAAATCAAGGTATCAGTAGAGATGTACTCTCGTCCTGTCTCATAACCCACTCCTAGCTTCTGGTGGCTTTCTCTGGCTTATAGCCAGCCACATCACTCCAGTCTCTGCCTCCATCTTCACCTCACCTTCTCCTCTACTCATGTCTTCTCCTCTGTGCATCTGTCTTCCTCTGCCTTTGTCTTATAAGAATACATGGGATGGTATTTCAGGCCCACCTGGATAATCCTGGATTATTTCCTGGAGATCCTTAGCTTAATCACATCTGCAAAGACCTGTTTTCCAAGTAAGGGAGCAGTTTCAGTTTCCAGGGATTTGAAATGGATATCTTTTGGGGAGCCACTTTTTGGCCTACTGCATGGCCCAAGAGTCATCATTAAAAATACAAACAGTAAACTTTAAGACAAAATATAAACAATGATGCCATTTTTATTAAAATTTGTTAATAATAAATAAGTACCTTCTATGCATGAAAATAAATGGAGGACTATACACCAAACAATTAAAATGGGGGTTATCTCTAAGAGAAGGGGATACAGACAGTTATCATTTTTTGCATTATATAAAACTGAGTATTTGAATTTTTATATCTCTCTTGTATTAATTTTCATAAGCCAAAAAAGGATACCTTTTAAAGGAAGTTTTGATATGTTTTGACATTTCCCAAAATTATCTTACAAAAATATGCAATCTTTTTTATCCTGTTGAAGAAAGAGGATTTAGTCAAACTTTCATAATAGAAACTAATTACCAACTGTAGATTAAAATTTCCTAAATATGTACAGAAAATAATTTTCAAGTATAGTATTCATAAAAGAGACCACCAAAGTTTCTAAGAAAAGGTTTTATAATTAATCCCATCCTTCAATACACACCTGTCAATTATTCCATTTTTTAAAAATCCCAAGCCCAAATTCTATGACCTTTCCTCAGAAATGAAAGTTTTTAAAAAGCATTTCTAAGGTTGACTACGCTTAGGCATGAACCACTAAAAGGGCATTAATTGTTTACCTTTCCTTTTACATACTCCCTCTCTGCAGGAATTCACATTGCAAAGCTTTATCTTCAAGCTACAAAATTCAGTAAAACATCTTCAACTTAGTGACACGAGTCACAAAGTTTCAAAAATCATTACACATTTCTCCTTTCTTCCCCCTTCCATGATAATTGCGTAAGCACTATGAAAGTCAGTTGGACTTCTAGATTCTCATTCTTGGAAATCTATACAAATCGAACAAACTTTCGTATGTCTAGAAGAGAAGATGATGATCAAGATGAGGTTTTATGGAAAAGATTATATTGTGCTAAGCAAATAAGCAAATCTGTTAAGAGTAGGAAAAGCACTTATACAGGGGAAATGGAACCCATAATGCCAAGAGAAATATCTGCATTAGCTTGGCTCATTCATTCACAAATGTTTTTGAAATCCCTACTGTGTGAAAGCTGTGCGGCAAACCATGGTGTTTGTTGTTAACTGTGTGGGAGGAAGTGGTGACTGAGAATTTAAAAAGAAGAAAAATGAGTTCCCTAACAGCAGACTATTGCTCTGATGTGAGGAGAGTCAGCAAGCTGAGGCATGAGAAGATGCAGGAGAAGAGCAAGAGCTGGACAGGTGGCATGGACAAGCAGCCCTTCAGAATACGGGCTCACAATGCCTGATAATTATGGATCTTGTCAGATCTGCCAAGAGACATATTTAGCAAGAAGCAAGAAAGGGGCAGGAGGAGGCTGGCATATTATGAAACTTGCCACCCACCTCCCGTTGGCACTATCAGTTTCATGTGCTCTATTAAAGACAATCAAGGGTGCCAGCCTCCCCTGAGATCAAGAGGAGATGGTGATTATGTAAATAATAACAGTTTTTTAAATTACCTAAATGTTCTAAGGGAGCTTTTACTTCTGACACAGTGTTAAACACTTCCAAGAAGGAAGGTAAAAAACAAAAACAAACTAGGAGACCACAGTAGCCTCAGTATGAAAGACCACTCCAGGGCTACTTAAGCCAAGCACCCTCTGTGAGTTCCGTGGTTAGGCGATGCCCTCGTCTGTGTGGCATTCCAAAGGCATCTCCTTCACATGTGCAAAAACAAGACTCCAGCTCAAAGACGTTACAGCAGATTTCTGTTGAGACTACGTTTCTGAGGGAATAGCAAAAAATATGAGAAAGAGAGGGAGGACAGAAAAGCTTTTCTTACCTTTAATTTTTTTAAAAGACAAAAACTGCCTAGAGACACTGGTTGGTGAAGCCAAGTTTGTTAAAGAACAAGTGTAATTTACTTTTTTATAAACATAACTTCACAGAGCTTTCAGTAGGCTCCATTTCAGTAAAAACAACCAAAAAAAAAAAAAGAAGCCGCAAAATAATTATAAAACATATGGTGTAAACCCCGGCTGTGTTTATTTTATGACAGTTAACATTATTTACAGTGTGCTCTGGTCAGAATTAATACTCAAAGGGTTATACACAAAATGTGTCCAATTTTTCTTGTTAACCATGCACACCAGCAGTTTTGTCAACCCATTTAAATGAATTTGTCTAGAGATCTCGTTTTCCCCAAAAGACATCAATATATGTTTTACATATCATTTTATTCAAAATGCACGAGTAATTACTACTACCTATAAGGTGCCAATAGCAATATATGAAGACGCTTGTGGCCCCCGCCCCCTTTTAAATAGCAAGAAATTTTGACCGAACACATTCTAAAATTCTGCTATTAGTTCCATCAGATTCCTTAATTGCACACTATTGCTTCATAACCTCAGGTGGCTATGTGACTTAACAATTTTTAAAAGATTCCAGTTTATTTTCTTTTGTTTTAATACATCTACTACTTCAAGTTACTCATATAATAGCTATATATCCTGTTGAAAAAACCAATTTAAATAACTTATACTTGTGTGGCTTTTAGAGATATTGACTATAGAATCTGCCAAATGGAAAATCAAGGTAGAACTTTTTATTTCCTTTTGGCGTTCAACTGAGAGGTTAGCTAAGTCATTCAAAGGTATTTTTAGCTAATAGAAACAGAAATTTAGAGAAAAGAAAGAATTAAAAATAATTTTTGCAACACAAATCCCAACTTTTCCCCCTGCCCTTTAATTAAAAGACTCCAGTAATTGGCTCCATTTCAAATCCATATATTAATATAAACATCAACTTTTACGGAGCCTGGTGGTGTTTAGTAATTTGAGGTGAAAGAGAAAATGGCTGCCTTTCCTCCCTAGCCACGTGGACACAAAATGCTCTCCTCCACAGAGATAAGTCAACATCTATCTTTCCTGTCCTACCAATCACAGGAAATGGTTTGTTGCAGTGGAGTGGCAGGGCCAGCTCGCACCAGCCCATGAGAGCTGAGAGGTAAAGGTTTAGGAATTTTTGCAAGCTAGTTGTTTACAAAAGCTTGTTTGCAGCTATTTGTAAACACAGCCGTTATTTAAAATTAAGTTATATAAACTTACAATTTAAAAAGATATTTTTAAAAAGGTAATAAATATTCTAAATTCATAACTTCTAATTATTTGGCTACATTTTACTATTATCTATACTCCTGAGTTTATTTACTTCTATTTCATCTAGTATGAGGGAAATACTATAGAATAGTGTCCTACTCTGGATCTCTTCCCAACACTGTGTTCAGTGACTTAAGCTGGAGGTTGAAATCAGCCCTGGTAGGATATTTAACTGTAAAAATCAGCCAAATACTACAAATCTGAGTTGTTGGTTTGTTTTTTTTAATCTTTCAGAGGGTTTGTATAAAGCAGTAACCAGAAGACCACTAGCTTCTTCTGAATAACAGATGACCACCTAGATTCAAAACTTAAGACTTCATTTGGAAATACTCATTTAAACTTTATAAATACATCTGTACCCATTTGGGGAAGGGGAAAAGAAGAGAAAGAGATAATTTTGCTATGACATTTTTAAAAATAACTACATATTTATTGGGAACACTTATTTTTAAGAAGTCTTGTAAAACATAACATAGAGCATGATTTCTGGACATAAAAAACATTAGATATGACAAATGAAATACATGGTTCGTGCCTTGGACAGGAAACAGCCTGTACTGTCTCTGGAAACAAACATAAAGATTAAGCCACAGGCACATGGATTTTTATAATTTTTTTTTTAACTAATGCCTGGATTATTATGTGTTTATAATTAATTAGTAAATTAGACTCTTTCTCTGATTTAAAAAACTGTAAACTGATGAATGACAAAAATTCACTTAAGGAAGAAAGCATAAAAGAGTGAAATAATTCTGAACTAAAGTCAATGACAAAAAAAGATGGTTTATAGGTGTTAAAATAAGAAAAAATTTAGAGATAAATTACTTTTGATTAAACATATAGAAATATTTGTTAAGATGAAAATCAGTATGAATAAAATACTCATATTCTTAAAGCTAAATCCGAATAAGAATGAAAATCTGCCTATTCATATTATACAGTATATCCACAATCTCATTCCTTCAATCTGTGGTTTATAAACATAAAACAAACATTACACTTTTCAATGTTACTGCTATTTGTAAATCATATGCTAAAAGGAAATATATTGAAACTAAGCAGCAATCAAAGTAGAAATCTTACAAATACCAACAAGGTTGGAAAAAACAGCAAGATAAATACTACTAGAGTTAAAATATGTTTTACAAGTCTTCCCATAGCAGCTGGCAAAATTTTACAGAAGTGAATTTTATTAAAGAAAACTCAGTCTAAAAATCTACTCTTAAGACAACCATTTATTTTTTTTTTAGTTATATAGATTTCAACGTAACTACAGTAAGTCTGACTTCTAAAATTTGTTTTTAAAAATGTCCAAGTCTAACTTGACTATCAAATAAATCAACAACTGTGTATGTGCTTTTTAAAACAGAGTCCTATATTACTCAACTTACTTTTTTAAAAACTTTAAACAATGGAGAGAACTCTAAATGTGATCTTAGAAGTAAATCTGAGTTGTTTTGGCACTATTCACCATTATCAAGGAAATGTTTTAGTTTAACTTTCTTATAAAACAAAAATAATAAAACTTGTCCTATCTACTCAAAAAGTCACAATATAAAAGGAATCGGTTCGTATGAAATCCCTTTGCAAACTGCAAATGTTATGGACCCCAACAGGCAATTAACAAGTTCTTATTATTCTAACCTTTAGTGCCAGGCAGAAACATCCACTTGGAGCTAGAATAATAATATTTCTTCCCTGATCTATGATTGTGGAAGTTGTCTTCTTTTGATTTACAATAATTGAGATTGACCAGGAACGAGGCAATCATATGCTAGTAATACAGGAATTGAACATCTAAGTATATAACTTAATTTTATCTGATTTGTACCCATGTTTGCAAAAATACTTTTCTTTAATTTAAAGAATCACAAGAAGATCTTTATAAAAATCTGTATGTATCTCTCAAACATTTTCCCTTCTCTTATCCTCTCTTCTTTAACGGTTGTAACATAAAATTGAAACATATATTGTCATTTATTAGACATAACAGTTTATGTACCCCGAATCTTAATTTAAATGATAAACTGCATGGTTTTCTTCCAGAAGTAAATAATGCACTAAATTGCTTTTCCCCAAGTATTTGTATGTGTGTGTGTGTGTATGTGTGTATAAGTCAAATGCCCTTAATTAAAAAAATAGTTTTTCATCCATATATGAGAGGTACAGGAAACAATGATCAAACTAATTCCCTATTCACTTAACAGGAAGATGGCTTTTATATACTTTCATAAATAACCTAGACATGATTTCTTCAGAAAACATTCACAATTTGGAGGAATTAAACCCCAGATAAGAAAGTGAATGACTGAAAAAGCAACAAAACTTTGATAATCTGGCCCTGAAACCTGGAGAATAAAATAGTTTACAAAGGAACGTTGGTGTAACCAAATTTCTTAGTTTTATCAAAATTGACATGTTTCTAAATATAAAACTGATCTCACAGAAACACCTGTAAAAAACTGATTTTAAGTTCTCAGAAATCCTAGGTAGCTTCACAGTTCTGAGAAATGAAACTCAGAAATACAAGCTTTTGGGCATTTTGTTTATGTCAAAATTGCCCAAGTTTTTTAAAAAGATGAGACGGAACATTTATTATCATTTAATCATCTTTGTAAGACTGACAATAACAGAGTACTCAGATGAGGATATGAACTTTAAAGCAACAGGTTAAAAGTAGGAATTTCAAAGATGCAGCTTATATCACATGAAATGTTTTCAGACAGGGCTGGGAAATGTTTAAGAAGTTCCTTGGAGGTCCTATGTTCTCCACAAAGATAGGTCTAAAATCTTCCAGTTCTCTAGGTTCCCATATACCCAATTTGAAGCCTGAATTAATCTTTGAGCACCTACTGTCCCCCTCACCTACTGCATCCAGTCAGCAAGTAGTTTTACGTAACCCTAATTTCTCTCCCTGTGACTATGTTAATGCTGGGCTTAAGTGATGCTGGGCCCAAGACATCTCCCTCCCTAGGTTCACATTGACACCATCACCAAATGAAGCTTCCTAAGGCACTAATCAGGGGGCAACTGTATGTATGCCCCTATACCTTGTATGTATAGTCCCCATACATTGCTCATGCTTCCTTGTATGCATATCCTTGAGTTGTGGTCTCCCACTCTGGGTGTGGACTTGGCTAAGTGACTTCCTTTGGCCAATGTGATAATAGCAAATATGATGTAAGCACTCAAAAGTGCTTGCACATTTCCACTTGTCCTCTCCTCCTGTTCTTCAGAATGCTAAAACTATCTTCATGTGAACAAGTCCAGGCTAACCTGATGAGTGACGTGTCACCTGGCCTGGTTAAGTCTGTTGCCATAACCAACAGCCAGCACCAACACAACAGCCAGATGTATAACTAAGGCCATCCTACACCATCCAGCCTACTGCAGAACTGCCCTGTGGATCCAAAGACTTGTGAACAATAGTAAAATGGATGTGAATATTCTCGCTGTCCTGACTTTGTGATAATCAGGGTAGGCTAAACATTCACTATATTAGAAGCCATGCATGTGTCCCCAGACCTAGTTTTTCTCCCTAGGTCTGGTTTTTAGAATGCTGGTGATAAACTAAGCCTGATTTATTATATGACCATCCTGTGTGGGAAAAGACTGTAACTCTTTGGTCAACCTTAAGAAATATAGCAAGATATATATATATATA
>JAQZBX010038340.1:0-23444 GCA_029593785.1 Cabassous unicinctus | reverse complement strand
AAAGGCCTTCTAGATCATAGAAGCTTCACCTCTTATAAAGGTTCTTACCCTCTTTGGCAAAGCTTGATTCCTTTAAAACCCCAATCAGAACATGGGATTGGAAAAAATGAGTTTTTTTCCCTGATTTGTGGCAATTTTGTAAAACAAACAAAAGCTTTTTATTGCAAGAAAGTCCAGGATGTATGGGTGTAGTACTCAAGACTGCACATTGTTTCACATAGAATGGAACTATTAAGCCATCACAACATTTGAAACTGCTGTAGAAAAGAGAATGATCTGCTCCTATTGGATTACAGTTTCATGCTATCTTTCCTGTAAGTGTGGAAAAACCATTATTGGAAGCGTACATAGATGTCAGATTAATTTTCTTGCATGGCAGAATTTGATGTAATGGTCTCCCCTTAAGCATGCTGGTATTCTTCCTTTATCATCAAGGGGATTTATGATTCATTCCAAATTTAAGGTAGCATTTTCTGTATTATATTATTCTACTTTTGAAGATAGTTTAAAGAAATAATAGTCACACTTGTTATAAAATCTAAAAAAAAAAATCATCTGGCAATTGGATTTCTTATAAAGACTCCTCCCTGAGCATGACCAGGGATTATTATAAATATTTTTGTATTCTTGATTTGTATTTTTCATGGCATCTCATTAAATTTATATTTTTATCTATGTACTGTTAACTAATGATTTGGGACAACAAGAGACTGTCCATCTATGGAGAACAAAATGATGAAGATTGTTTTCCTATAGAAGTCAGGACTTCCAATGGAAGTCTGGACTATGGCAGAGAAAATCATATAATGCCCCTTTGGGAGGCTTTGATGAGTATGGCTGGGGTTAACTGCACTGATTGATGTTCAAACTGTCATTATAAAAGTATTGAAGAATCAATTTAAGTCAGTATTTTACAGTAAAATCATCAAGGTGAATGTCTTGTTATTGACCATGAAGCAGTAATTTCCCGGTTTGTGATTTAAATTATCAACAAGCAACATACCATATCACAAGTTTAGCATTGCTATTTAGAGGAAAGGGAAGATTAGGGTTTAAAGAAAAAAGAAGTGTAGAGAGGGGAGGGGTGATGAAGTTAAGATGATAGAGGGGAGAAACTTCTTTCTCTTATATTTTAGGAATCACCTCTGTGCATAAGTATTCCTGAAAGGAAAGTGAAGATAAGGAAACATTTATCTCTCCTTAATTAAGGTAAATTGAGATTTCTCTGGACAAATTTTTTTAGGAAACCAAAATTCAGAGATTCAGCTTCTTTCTTTATGATACTTTAAAGTTATCAAATTCAAACTGAATATTCATTGGCTTTAAGTAGTATCTCTATGCTAATGACTCTCAAATTTATGATTCTACCCTAGAACTCTTACTGGAATGCCAGATTTTATATTCAAATTATTACTTGATGTCTTCCTCTATGTGTCTAATAGGCATCTTCACAATTAATGAGTCATTGTTCTTACCCCCCCAAAAATGCTGTTCATGCACCCTTCTCCAGACAAATCCATCATGCTTCCAGTTACCCAGCCCAAAAACATTGAAGCCAAAATATTGGTAATATTGCAGTTTGCATTTAATCTATTAGAAAAAGATATTGTTTTTCTTCAAACTATATCCAGAATCTGATATATTTTCACACCATCCCTCCTACTAGCTTGGTCTGAGCTGTAGTCATCTTTTGCCTAGATTTTAGCAAAAGACTCTCATAATTCATTCCGATTCTTTTCTTGTCCTGTTGAGTCTATGCTCAACGCAATTCCAGAGTTTCCTTTTAAAACTTGTGTTTTAAGTCAGGGTGTTCCCCTGTAGAAAACCCTTAAGTTGCTCTATTTCATTCAGAGTAACAGCCTAAATCCTTAAAATGATTTGAACTTCTGAAGCCTCTTTGATCTCTTTATTACCTATGCAAGTGCATTCATTCTCTTTTCTCCAGCCATACTGTCATACTTCTTCTTCATTGATGACACCAGATAGACTTACTTCTTTTTTTAAAACAAATCAATTTTATTGATACATATTAATAAAGCATACAATTCATCCAAAGTGTAATATCAATGGTAATTGGTATAATCACATAGTTGTGCATTCATCACTTCAATCATTATTTAAGTATTTTCATTATTTCATTAATAAAAATAATAAACAAAAAACAGACAAACAAGAAAATTCCTCACCTTTCAATCTCACTATTCTTCCCCCACTGTACATAGATGCTGTTTCTGGATGTTCTATCCAAAGTGTATAAGCAATGGTTTTTATTATAATGACAATGTGGTACATTCATCATATAAAAATTTTTAGAACAATTTCATTATTCCAAAAGAAAGACTCCACACCCATTAGGATTCCTTTCTCAGGCCTACATAACCACTGATTTCATTTCATCTTTATAAATTGATTTATATTTACATTTTATATAAATGGAATCATAAAATATATAGTACTCTGTGTCTGGTCTCCTTCACTTAGAATAATGTGTGTTTTATTTTTTGTCTGATATTAACATTTTGTAGTATTATATTAGTTCAGCTTCAAAGAAAAACTCTCTTATATATGAAATTCTACTCATATTCATATTTCATATAGTATATTTATATTTCAAATAATGTATTTAGTTCATAATATGGCATTGCTGGGTCCTATAGCAAGTCTATATTCAACTTCCTTAAGAACTGCCAAAGAGTCCTCCATAGTAGCTGTACCATTCAACATGCCCACCAACAGTGAATTAGCATTCCTATCTCTCCACATCCTCTCCAACATTTAGAGTTAACTGACTTCTTAATAGCAACCAGTTTAATAGGTATGAAATGCTGTCTCATTTTAGTTTTGATGTGCATCTCCTTAATTGCTAAGGATGTTGGACATTTTTTCATGTATTTCTTCACCATTTGTAGTTCTTCTTTGCACAGTTGCCTTTTCAAGTCATTTGCCCATTTTTTAATTGGATGCTTTCTTTTTGTTATTGTTGGCTTGTATGATCTCCTTGTATATAGTGGATATTAAACTCTTATCAGATATGTGATTGCCAAATATTTTCTCCCATTGAAAAGCTGCCTTTTCACTCTTTTGACAAAGGCATTTGAGGTGCAAAAGTGTTTAATTTTGAGGAGGTCCCATTTATCTATTTTTTTCTTTTGTTGCCCATACTTTGGGTTTAAGGTTTAAGAAACTACTGCCTACCACAAGATCTTGTAGATGTATTCCTACATTTTCTTCTAGGAGTTTTAGTTTCTTAAAAAATATTTATGTCCTTGATCCATTTTGAGTTCATTTTTGAATAAGATGTGAGATAGAGGTCTTCTTTCTTTCTTTTGGATATGGCTATCCAGTTCCCCAGCACCATTTGTTGAATAGACTGTTCTGACCCAGCTGGCTGGGCTTTACAGCCTTGTCAAACATTGCTTGACTGTAGATGTGAGGGTCAATTTCTGAGTTCTCAATTTGGTTCCATTAGTCAGTCTGTCAGTCCTTATGCTAGTACCATGCTATTTTTACCACTGTAGCTAAATAATATGCTTTAAAGTCAGGAAGTGATAGTTGTCCAACTTTGCTCTTCTCTTTAAGATATTTTTGGCTATTCAAGTCCCCTTATGATTCCAATAATTTGATTATTGGCTTTTCAAATTCTGCAAAAAAGGCTGTTGGGATTTTCATTGGGATTGTGTCATATCTGTAAAGCAAGTTGGGTAGAATTGACATCAAACAATAATTAGCCTTCTGTTCCATGTACATGGAATGTCCTTCAATTTAATTAAGTCTTCTTTGGTTTCTTTCAGCAATGTTTTGTAGTTTTCTGAATACAGGTCCTTTATCTCCTGGGTTAAGTTTATTCCTAAATATTTGATTTCTTTAGTCGCTATTATAAATGGATTATTTTCTGATGTCCTCCTCAGGTTGCACATCAATAGTGTATGGAAATGCTTTTTATTTATGCACATTAAGATACTACAAAAAATAAAATTACATAGTAATATCTCTAATGAATATAGATGCAAAAATCTTCAACAAAAGACTTGGAAAAAGAATCCAAAGGCACATTAAAAGAATTATACACAATGATCAAGTAGGTTTTATCCCAGGTATGCAAGGGTGGTTCAACACAAAGAAATCAATCAGTGTAATAAGCCACATTGATAAATTGAAGATGAAAAACCACATAATCCCCTCAATTGATGCAGAAAAGACTTTTGAAAAATACAGCACAACACCCTTTCTTGATAAAAATACTCCAAAAGATAGGAATAGAAGGAAGCTTTCTCAATATGGTAAAATGCATATATGAAAAACCTACAGCTAGCGTTGTACTCAATGGTGAAAGACTGAAATCTTTCCCCCTGAGATCAGGAACAAGACAAGGATGCTCACTGTCACCATAATTATTGAATATTGTGCTAGAAGTTCTAGCTAGAGCAATTACGTTAGACAAAGAAATAAAAGGCACCCAAACAGGAAAGAAAGAAGTAAAATTTTCACTATTCACTGATGACATGATCCTATATCTAGAAAATCCTGAAATATCCACAACAAAGCAAATAGAATTAATAGACGAGTTCAGCAAAGTGGCAGAATACAAGGTTAATGTTCAGACTTACTTCTTAAGATATTTTCTTCAGGTGTTTTCCTTGCTTAAACTCTTTTTCCAGTAATGTACTTATGTTATAGCTCCATTTGCTTGAGACATTACTCTAAATCTCCCCTCAGTGAGGCCTCCCTAATCACTATATTAAATATAGTATCCTTATCAGTACTCCTGATCCCCTTCTCATAATTTACCCTTTCTTTTTAAACAGCAATTATCATCTTTTTAGTATTATACATATTTATTATATTTCTTGTTTCTAGTCTGTCACCACTATAATGTAAAATCCAAGAAGGCAAGGATCTTTATCTATGTTTAGTAATGTATCATAAAGCAGTTATAGAGTGATTGGAATGTAACAGAGGCACATTAAATATTTGTGGTGGTTGCCATTATTAAACTGAATTTGAAGAGAATACAGCATAGGTCCTAACACTAAGGCATGATGGCTTCCATAAGAATGCTTAATTTCATGTTTTCATTTGCATGAGGATTTCAAAATACCTATATTTTGAATGATGATCAACTTATATATCATAACTGATAATATAGAAGAACTAAACACTGCTACATTGGAGGCTAAGACACCAGCAGAGGTGAACTTAGTAGGTGAGAATCACAGTTTGAATTTGGTAAATCCCCAAAAAGGATTATCTTCCTAAGCATATCTATACCTATGAGTGTAGTACCCTTTTGATTGTATTAGATTCACTTTAGATCACTTTGTTAGATTGCTTTTGGTGAGCTGTGACTCAAGTTGAGTTTCCGCCCTCTTCCTGGGTCTTATATAAATGGAGGCACAGAGACACACAGAGAAAAAGGAAGCTGCCATTTTTTTATCCTGCCATGTGAGAGAAAGGAGAAGAGAGAGAGAGAGGACATAAAGTTCACCTACATCTGCAGAAATGCAGAGAATCCACCAGAGGCTGAGAGAGGTCTCTGAATCTGGAACCAGTAGAGCACAGAGGCATGGATAGAGGCCCTAGAGGGGCTGGTCTCATGAAGCAGCTCAAGACTAAAG
The DNA here is from genome assembly GCA_029593785.1 of Cabassous unicinctus. Lineage (NCBI taxonomy): Eukaryota > Metazoa > Chordata > Mammalia > Cingulata > Chlamyphoridae > Cabassous > Cabassous unicinctus. The sequence continues at coordinate 17,829 of JAQZBX010038340.1, read as the reverse complement.
AGACCAGCCCTGTGACTGGTCACCCACAACAGGGCTCCCGGAAATGTTAATCTCAGAAGGGAAGGCAGGCACCTTGGCAGAGATTGGCTGCCAACTTGATTTACCACATGGCAGGAACCCAGAATCACTAGTTGCTGACTTTGGTGAGAAAGCATCTCTGATGGTGCCTAGATTTGGACATTTCATTGCCCTGGAACTGTAAGATTTTACACCGAATAAAATTCCCATTATAAAAGCCAACCCATTTCTGGTACTTTGCATCAGCAACCTGGTGGCAAACTAGGAGAGTGAGTAAAGGATTTGCATCAAGTGGATGTTGAATGCTTATGGAATGCATGAAAAAGATTTCACAGTAGTTTAGATTGAGAAAATTCTTTCTAATATTAATGGGCCATACTCAAAATTGCCTTTGCTCTTTCTCTGTGCAGTATTTATATGTGGCAATTTTCCTATAACAAAACTATAATACTAGCAATCTTAAGTTCCTTTCATTAATTTACATTATAATGGTGTTTTGGTTATTTTTGTAAATTTGTTTAATTTTACATTTGTGTATGAATTATGTTTATTAGACATTTGTAACTCTTTTTATGTTTGCCTCCATAATAGAAACATATTTTAAATAATTTACTTTAAAATTGGAAACCATGAGATTATTTTTTCCTTTAAAGCAGTTCTACACATCATTCAAAATTAGGAAAATCCAGCCTATCCTTTTGAATAGCATTTGTGTATGAAAGAACAATTTATTTGACTATAGTGTGTATGCATTAGAAAAATCAAAACAAAAATAAAATGGATTATGTTAAGATGGGTCAGATTAGACAGAGAAGGCCCAACTCTCTCGCAAAAACAACAAAGAAAGAGCCAAAAGCTGCCTGAGGGACCTGCTTTAGGAGTCAGCAGACCAAGATAATGCTTCACAACACCCAGGAGGGTAAGGGACAGAGAGACAAAGAACCTGAAAGAACAAACTGTGAGTTACTAAAAGACTGGGCTCCTGGGAAGGGCTCCCCTCCCCCACCCCCAAGATATTAAGCTGGGTTAAAGCCCCTGGCTCATTGCAGCTGAGAGGGGAACAAACATCTTCTTCCTTGCCAGCTATAACAAGGAAAAAGAGAGGGATAGTTAGGGGGCTTGTCTCCAGTGAATTCAGCCAGTAGAGCACACTTTGAATCTCACCTCTGGCCAGACCAAAACTCAAGAAAACTGAGAGAGATATATCTCTGTGGAAAAGTGCACCAACAAATGCAATCTGCTGGCTGTTCTGGAAATTGAATGGACAAAAACTGCACTTGGGTCTCTCTGTCCTCTAAATTATGGGAGAAAATTTGCACCCCATTAGTGAGTCACTGGCATGATTTGATAACTTAAGCTGGGTAATTTTAAAGACTTAGGATAAGTTGAACCAAATATCAAAGTAGACCTGTGAAAAAATAATAATAGGTGAGAGAGAAAAATGGCAATGAGAGTAATTTCAACAAAATATTCAGATGCCCAGACATCAGCAAAAAATTACAAGCCATAGTAGGAAAAGAAATGGCTGAGCTATCTCTTGGCCCAAAAAACAAACCAAATATCCTGAAGAGATACAGGATTTAAGACAATGAATGATAATCACACAACTCTCCTAAATCAGTTTAAAGAATTGAAAGCTTGGTTCTTTGAGAAGATCAACAAAATCGACAAACACTTAGCTAGACTGACCAAGAGAAAAAGACAGAAGACACAAATAAATAAAATCAGAAATGATACAGGGAACAATACCACTGACTCTGCAGAAATAATAGACATTATAAGAGTGTACTATGAACTACTGTATGCCAAAAAACTAGAAAATGCAGATAAGATGAACAATTCCTTGAAACACATGAACCACCTACACTGACTTTGGAAGAAATAGAAGACCTCAACACCAATCACAAGTGAAGATATAGAAACAGTAATCAAAACCCTTCCAAAGACGAAAAGCCCAGGACCAGATGGCTTCACAGGTGAATTCTACCAATCATTCAAAGATGAAATAATACTGATCTTGCTCAAGCTCTTCCAAACAACTGAACAAGAAAGAATGCTACCAAACTCATTCTATGAAGCCAACAACACCCTAATTCCAAAACCAGATACTGACACTATGAAAAAAGAAATTGTAGACCAATAACTCTAATATATATAGATGCAAAAATCCTCAACAAAATACTTGCAAACAGAATCCAAAAACACATTAAAAGAATTATACACAATGATCAAGTAGGTTTTATCCAGATATGCAAGGGTGGTTCAACACAAGTAAATCAATTAGTGTCATAAACCACATTGATAAATTGAAGATCAAAAATCACATGATCCTCTCAATTGATGCAGAAAAGGCTTTTGAAAAATACAGCACAGCGCCCTTTCTTGATAAAAACACTCCAAAAGATAGGAATAGAAGGAAGCTTTCTCAATATGGTAAAGTGCATATATGAACAACCTACAGCTAGCATTGTACTCAATGGTGAAAGACTGAAAGACTCCCCACTGACATCAGGAACAAGACAAGAATGCTCACTGCCACCATAATTATTGAATATTGTGCTGGAAGTTCTAGCTAGAGCAATTAGGTTAGACAAAGAAGTAAAAGGCACCCAAACAGGAAAGGAAGAAGTTAAACTTTCCCTTTTCGCTAATGACATGAGCCTATATCTAGACAATCTTGAAAAATCCACAAAAAAGCTAATAGAATTAATAGATGAGTTCAACAAATTGGTGGGATACAAGGTTAATATGCAAAAATCAATAGCGTTTCTATACACTACTGATGTACAATCTGAGGAGGATTTAAGAAAAAAATTTCATTGATAATAGTGACTTAATAAATGAAACATTTGGGAATAAACTTAACTGAGGACATAAAGGACCTGTATTCTGAAAAGTACAAAGCATTGCTAAAAGAGACAGAAGAAGACTTAAATAAATGGAAGGAATTTATGTACACATGGATTTTAAATATCACTAAGATGTCAATTCTACCAAACTGATTTACAGATTCAGGGCAATCCCAATAAAAATCCCAACAACTGTTTTGGCAAAAATAAAAAAGCCAATGTAGCCATTGGGCAATTTAATGTAATTATGAATTCCAAAAATATAATTGGATCATGCTTGTAAACTGATCTGTTAATCTGGGCATGATTAAGTTATGATTAGGGTGTTGACTGGGCCATATCAGTAGGGCATTGAGTCCCACCCCTTGGTCGGTGAGGGAATCAAATATAAAAGGCAAGGCAAAGGACAGAAGGAGCAGTTTTTGAGAAGCAGTTTTGATGTTGGAGAGAAGGCCCCAGGAGAAGAGAAGTGAGCCATTCACCTGATAGTCTACAGCTGATCTTGTGGAGGAACCAGAGGAGCTAAGCCCAAAGAGAAATGCAGCCCCAGGAAGAGAGGAACCTAAGAAGCCTGAACCCTGGCAAACGTCAGCAGCTGTCTTGCTCCAACACGTGGCAATGGACTTTGGTGAGAGAAGAAACTTAACGATTTATGGCCTGATATCTATGGACTTCTACCCCAAATAAATACCCTTTATAAAGACCAACCCATTTTTGGTATTTCACATTAGCACCCCTTTGGCTAACTAATACAACCAATAATCAAATTTATTTGGAAGGTTTAAGGGCCTCAAATAGACAAAAATTTCTTAAAAAAGAATGAAGTTGGAGGACTCTCATTTCTTGAATTTAAAGCATATTACTTAGCTACAGTGGTAAAAACTCCACTGTACTGGCATAAGGACAGACAGATTGACCAAAAGAACCAAGTCAATAACTCAGAAATTGACCCTCATATCTATAGTAAAGCAATTTTTTAATACATTTTTTTTTACTTTTTAAAAGATACTTAGATTATATAAATGTTACACACTCCCCACACCTCCCACACCCTCCCACATAAACATCCTTCATTAGTGTGGTACATTCATTGCAATTGATAAATGCATCCTGGGGCTTTGCCAGTGAGCATGGACCATAGTTCACATTGTAGTGTACACTCTCTCCCACACCGTTCTGCATTTTATGTGACAATATAAAATTTCCTATATCTGTCATTGCAGTGTCATTCAGGACGATTGCCAAGTCCCAAAAAGCCCCCTTATTACAACTGTTTTTCCCTCTCCCTGACTCCAGAGCCTCCAGTGGTCACTGCCTCCACATCAATGTTATAATTTCTTCCAATGCTAGAATCACAATATGTCTATAGTAGAATACCAGTAAGTCCACTCTAGTCCTTAGTTCATTCTCCAATCCTGAGGATTCTGGGATGGTGAAATCCATGCCACATCTAATTGAGAGAAGGCTTTGATCCCATACAGCTGATGGATGGGACTCTCTTGCTTGCAGTTGTCAGCTCTCTTTTTTCCTTGGTATGGTGATTGTCAATCCTCACCTCCTTGTTAGTTGTCCTGGGTAAGTCCAATGAACTGGAGAGTAGGTGTTGCAGCTTCTCTGAGATTCTGGGACCAGCTGGCACATGGACTGCCTAAAGACTCCAGTCTCTTGGATGTACACCTACAAATTCCAGCACCAAGGAAGAGTCCAACTCTGTCACTCCCATAAGCACAAACTCCAAAGTAGGGTCCACTGGCAAGACATAAAACTCTGGAGGTAATTGTCCTGACCATAGGATCTGGGTGTCTCCAGAGTCCTCAGGAGCCCCACTATTTGGGGTAGTATCCATTTTGGCAGTCTATAAGATCCTACAGAGATGTGCATAAGCATTACCTCTGGGGCAACCCCCAGACTCACATTGAAGTCTCAGCCGTATAAACTCATTTGTCTTTACTTTTCCCCTCTTTTATTTGAGGTCTTTTTTAGTTGCATTGCTAGTTTGTGTTTTGTCATAATCCCTTAGTGCCAGGGAGACTCATCTCTGAGAGTCATGTCCCACACTGAGGAGAAGGCAATGCATTTATATGCTGTGTTTGCCTTAGAGAGAGGCCACATTTGCACAACAAGGAAGTTCTCAGGAGGCAACTCTTAGGCACCCCACAACACTAGGTTAAGTTTCAATTTCAAGAGCAAAGGTTCATAAGCATAGCCATCAATATCAAGGGCCCATCAATGGATCATCTTCCATCTCCAGTTATTGCCCCTGCACGCATGGGGGACTGTTCCTACTCCATTAGAGAATGTGGCAGAGCTCTCCATGATGGGAATTCAATATTCTCTCAGTTATTATGTGAGTCTCCATCCACTGTGACAATGCCCTATGAACATTTGAACATATTTGTATACCTTATATGTATGCCCAAGTGAACTTCCTCCCGTGTATTCCCCATCACTGACACCCCACACCGATTATCCTCCCTTGCCCCACTTGTAACCCTTCTGTGATCCAAAGCTTCTTCAAAAATGAAGTCAAATAATAGCCAAATACAGTTAATAGGAAAATGAAATAATAATGATAGGTTTAAATATAAGAAATAAATTACATAAAAATTTTTAAAAAACTAAAAATAAAATTAAAAATTGGTATATTAAAAAATAATGAAAAATCTTTAAAAAATTTTTTGACATTTTGCCTTTCATCAGTGTAATATCTGGTGTCCTTTATATACAGTGTCATTTTCTTCCATTTATTCCCCAGTGTCTTACTATTTTTTCATTTTGTTTTCAAAGAAGTTCTTGGTCACAGTAAAGTCACACACAGAACACAGGGGACTCTCATATACCCAACATCCTCCCCTTTTCCCCTTTCCCATATTAATACCTTTTTATATGTGAATGTTACCTTTATTATAACTGATATACAAATAGTGAAACATAGCTACTAAACATGGTTTACATTATGGTTTACATTTTTAGACCATGTACTTTTATAAATTTTGATGATATTTAACATGGCCTGTGTCCATCATTCAAGATATGTACAACACTTCCATTGCCCACTAAATACCCCTGTTCGATCTATTCTATTCCTCTCACACCCTTCCTTCGGGGCCCATGATGACCCACTGATTTCACTCCTTGGATGACAAGATTCATAGTTACTTGCAACAACCCTGAGGTCTTGACACACTGGTGTATCCTCCTCTATTAGGAACAGCCCATGCTCTTGAGAGACTCCTGCCTCTTATTGAACAAATCGGTCCTCCCCAGGATGGGATTCCAACTCCTTCCTGCTCATTATGTGGGTCTCCACCCACTGATACAACACATTATCACAAAATGACCACTCACACACTCCTTAGAAGCCTACTCCAGGTGCCCCCGTTCCCGAATGCTCTCCCCCCATCCAACACCCTAAACAGTGACCCTTCCTTGTCATATTGCCATAAGAGCATTCCCAACTTTGTACTTTCAACCACATATCCACAAAACCCCAGTATTCACCTGGTCCCTCTCCCAACACTCCCCCCAGTTCCCTGGACCTTCCAACTCACCCTCCCCAATCTATCCACTTCTCAAACCTGCACCACCAAACTAATAATATCACTATCCTACTGTCATATCCCTTCTAAACACAACTCCACACTTTCACCTTACCATAGATTACATCCTTTTGGGTGTTAGCTCCCAAATTTCTTCTCCCTTTCTATTTCCTGTAAACCTATATTCCAGGTAATAGCTCTCTGAGTCTAATCAATTTGCTTAATTCATATTAGTGAGGCCATGTACTGTTCATCCTTCAATGCCTGGCTTCCTTCACTCAAGGTAAGGTCCTCAAGATTGATCCATGTTATCCCATGGGTTAGCATTGTATTACTTCTTACAACTGAGTAATAATCCATTGTATGTATGTACCACATTTTGTTTGTCCATTCATCTGTTGATGGGCATTTGGGTTGATTCCAATTTTTGGCAATAGCAAATAATGCTGCTATGAACATTGGTGTGCATATATCTGTTCATGTCGTTGCTTTCAATTCTTCTGGGTATATACCCAGCAGTGGAATTACTGGATCATATGGCAGTTCTATAGTTAGTTTTTGAGGAACTGCCAAACTGTCCTCAACAATGGCTGGACCATTTTACATCCCCACCAGTAGGGGATGAGGGTTCAATTACTCCACATCCTCTCCAACACTTACAGTCCTCTGTTTTTTTTAATAGCCACCAGTCTAATGGGTGTAAGATGGTATCTCATTGTAGTTTTGATTTGCATTTCCCTAATAGCTAGTGATGTTGAGCATCTTTTCCTGTGTTTTTTTAGTCATTTCTATTTCTTCATTGGAAAAGTGTCTTTTCAAGTTGCTTGCCCATTTTTAAAATGGGTTCTTTGTCTTTTTATTTTCAAGGTGTAAGATTTCTTTCTATATGCTGGATATTAGGCTCCTATCAGATATATGGTTGCCAAAAATGTTCTTCTATTGGGTAGGCTGCCTTTTTATTTTTGTGATATCATCCTTTGACTTGCAAAAGTTTTTAATTTTGAGGAGATCCCATTTATCTGTTTTTTTTTTCTTTCACTGCTCATGCTTTGGGTGTGAAATTCATGAAACTATTTCCTATTACAAGGTCCTGTAGAAGCTTTCCTACATTATCTTCCAAGGTCTTTATGGTCTTGGCTCTTATATTTAGATCTTTGATTCATCTTGAGTTGATTCTTGTATAAGGTGTGAGATGGTGTTCCTCTTTCATTCTTTTGGATATGGATATCAAGTTCTCCAAGCACCATTTGTTGAAGAGGCCATTTTCTCTCAGTTGAGTGGGCTTGGTGGCCTTGTTGAATATCAGGTGACTGTATATGTGAGGATCCATATCAGAACTCTCAATTTGGTTCCATTGGTCGCTATATCTATCCTTGTGTCAAAACCAGGCATTTTTGACCACTGTAGCTTTGTAGTATGTTTTAAAGTCAGGTATTCTGTTACCTCCAATTTCATTTTTCTTTTTCAATATGTGTTTGGCTATTTGGAACCTCTTACCCTTCCAAATAAATTTTGCAGTTAGTTTTTCTAACTTATAAAAAAATGCAGTGTTGATTTTTATTGGGATTGAATTAAATCTGTAGATTTGTTTGGTATGATAGACATCTTAGTGATGTTTAGTCTTCCTATCCATGAACAGGGAATATTCTTCCATTTATTTAAGTCTTCTTTGATTTCCTTTAAGATTGTTGTGTAGTTTTTTGTATATGAATCCTTTGCATCTTTAGTTAAATGTATTCCTAGGTATTTGATTCTTTTCATTACTATTGTAAATGGTATTTTTATCTTTCCTCCTCAGATTGCTCGTTATTGTTGTACAGAAATGCTACTGATTTTTGAGGATTGATCTTATAGCCTGCAACTCTAACTCATTTATAAGTTCTAGAAGCTCTGCTGTAGATTTCTCAGGACTTTCTATGTATAGGATCATGTCATCTGCAAATAGTGAAATTTTTACTTCCTCCTTTCTAATTTGGATGTCTTTTATATCTTTTTCTTCCCTCAGTGCTTGAGCAAGTACTTCTAAGACAATGTGGGCATTCTTGTCTTGTTCCTGATCTCAGAAGGAAAGCTTTTAGGAATTCACCGTTGAAGATGATGTTAGCTGTGGGTTTTTTTATATATACCCTTTATCATGTTCAGAAAGTTTCCTTCTATTCTTATCTTTTGCAGTGTTTTTATCAAGAAAGTTTGCTGTGTTTTGTCTAATGCTCTTTCTGAATCTATTAGACATGATCATGCGATTTTTTCTTTTGATCTGTTTATGTGGTGTATTACATTGATTGATTTCCTTAGGTTGAACTGCCCTTGCATACCTGGGATGAAACCCACTTGGTCGTTGTGTATAATTTGTTTGATGTGTTGTTGAATGTGATTAGAAAGTATTTTATTGAAGATTTTAGCATCTAGGTACATTAGAGAGATTGGCCTGTAATTTTCCTTTCTGGTGGCATCTTTGTTTGTCTTTGGTATTAGAGTAATGGTGGTATCATAGAATGAATTAGGCAATATTCCTTTTACTTCTATTTTTTGGAAGAGTTTGAGCAGGATAGGTGTTAGTTCTTTCTGGAATGTTTGATAGAATTCACCTGTGAAGCTGTCTGGTCTTGGGCTCTTCTTAGTTGGGAAGCTTTTGATGACTGAACCTATCTTTTTACTTGTAATTTGTGTTCATCAATATCTTCTTTCCTCAATGTAGGCTACTTGTGAGTTTCTTGGAATTTGCCCATTTCCTCTAAATTATCATTCTTTTTGGCATATAATTTTTCAAAGTATCCTCTTATGATACTCTTATTTCTGTGGGGTCAGTGTTGATATCCTCTTTCTTACTTGTTACTTTGTGTATTTACATCTTCTTTCTTTTTTTTCTTTGTGAGTCTGGCTAAGGGTATGTCAATTTTATTGATCTTATCAAAGAATCAGCTTTTGGTTTTGTTTAATTTTTCTAGTGCTTTCTTATTTTCTATTTCATTTAGTTCTGCTCTATTATTTATTATTTTCTTCTTTCTACTTCCTTTGAGGTTAGTTTGTTGTTGTTTTTCTAATTCCTCCAGGTGTGCAGTTAGGTCTTCGATTTTAGCTCTTTCTTTTTTTTGATATATGCATTTATGGCTATGAATTTCTCTCTCAGTACAGCTCTTGCTGCATCAATAGGTTTTGATTTGTTGTGTTGTCATTTTCATTCATTTCAAGGTAGTTACTGATATCTTTTGAGATTTCCTCCTTGACACACTGTTTGTCTGAGAGTGTGTTGTATTACCTCTATATCTTTGTGCCTGTATTAGTCAGCCAAAGAGGTGCTGATGCAAAATTCTAGAGATCAGTTGGTTTTTACAAAGGGTATTTATATGGGGTAGAAGCTTACAGTTAGCAGGCAATAAAGTGTTAAGCTACTTCCTTCACCACAAAGTACATGGCCACGTGATGGAGCTTGATGTCTGCCAATGTCTGCCAGGGTTCAGGCTTCCTGGGTTCCTCTCTTCCTGGGGCTTGCCTCTCTCCAGGCTAGCTCCTCAGTTTCCTCCACAAGGTCAGCTGTAGACTATGAGGTTCCCCAGGCTTTGCCTCTCTCTAGAAGGGCAGCTGTGAACTGTCAGTTGAACAGCTAATCTCTTTTCCCAGGGCCTTCTCTCCTTCCTCATGACCAAGCTCCTCTGTGTGCTTACTTCCCTGGGCTCCAGCATTAAAACTCAGCATAAGAACTACAACATCAAAACTCCAACTAACTCCTCTGCTCTGTCATGTAGTTTTATCTGTAAATCGCACCCACCAAGGGGTGGGGACTCAACATCTACTAATGTGGCCCAGTCAAAGCCCTAGTCATAACTTAATCATGCCCAGAGGAACAGACCAAATTACAAGAATAATCCAATATCTATTTTTGGAATTCATAACTATATGAAACTTCAACAGTGCCTAATCTGTTCTTCTGGCCCTTACTGATTTCCAATTTCATTCCATTGTGCTCAGAGAAATTACTTTGTATAATCTCAATACTTCTGAATTCTTTCTGATTTTTTCTATGGCCTAGCATGTGGTCTATCTTGGTGTATGATCCATGTGCACTTGAGAAGAATGTATATTCTGCTATACATGGATGTAGTGTTCTGTATATGTCTATTAGATCCAGATCCTCTAATGTATTAATCAAAGTCTTATTTCTTTATTGATTCTCTGTTGAGATGTTTTATCTAATGGTGGTAATGGTGTATTAAAATCCCCCACTATACTTGTAGAGGCATCTGTGTGTCCACTTATTCTTTCCAGTGTTTGCCTCATGTATTTTGAGGTGCCCTGTAGGTGCATAAATGTTTATGATTGTTCTTTTTTCTTGAAAGATTACCCCTTTCACTAATTATAGTGACCATCTTTGTCTCTTACAATAGTTTTGCATTTAAAGTCTATTTTGTCCAATATTAGTATAGCTACTCCCACCCTTTTTTGGTTATTGTTTGCTTGTAAGACAGTTTTCCAGCAATTCACTTTCAGTCTCCTTGAATCTCTGGGTCTAAGGTGGATTTCTTCTAGACAACAAATAGATGGGTCATATTTCCTTATCCATTCTGCCAATCTGTGTCTCTTGACTGGTGAGTTTAATCCATTACAATTCAGTGTTATTTCTCCCAAGGAGCTACTCATATTAGTCATATTTTCTTTGGGTTTATATATGTCATATGCTTTTTTATTTCTCTTTTTGTCTTTTTAGTTGTCCTTATACTCTCCTCCAACTCTCTCTCGCTCCTGTTTTTTCCTTTCAACATGCAGAAATCCCTTTAGCATTTCTTGAAGGGCAGATTTTTTATTGGCATACTCTCTATATTTCTGTTTATCTGTGAATATTTTGACTCTCCATCATTTTTGAATGCCAGCTGTGCTGGATAGAGAATTCTTGGCTGGACATTTTTTTCTTTTAGTACCTTAACTATGTAATACCGCTGCCTTCTTGCCTCCATGGTTTCAGATGAGAAATCAGCATTTAATCTTACTGTGCTTCCCTTGTATGTGATGGTTCTCTTTTCTCTTGCTGTTTTCAGTATTTTCTCTTTGTCTTGAGCATTGGACTGTTTGATGAGTGTATGTCCTGGGATTTATACTGTTTGGGGTGTTCTATGCTTTCTGAACATGCACATCCATCTCCCTCAATAGGGTTGGTAAGTTTTCAGCCATTATTTCCTCCAACACTCCTTCTGTCCCCTTTCCCTTTTCTTCTCCTTCTTGGATGCCTATAATGCATATGTTTTTGTGCTTTGTGCTGTCATTCAAATCCATATGTCCCGCTGGATTTTTTCTATCTTTTTATCTATCTGTTCCACTGTCTGATTTCAGATGTACTGTCTTCCACATCACTAATTCTTTCCTCCACCTGTTCAAATCTACTTTTATGTGCTTCCAGTGTTTTATGATTTCTTGGATTATGCCATTCATCACCATCATATCTGTTATCTTTTTATGTATGTTTACAATTTCTTCAGTATGTTCTCCCAGTGTCTTCTTAATATCCTTAATCTAGTCCCTCACTTCATTAAGTTGGTCAATGATATTTGTTTGGAAAGCTTTGATTAGTTGTTCCAAGTGCACCTCTTCTTGGTTTTTAGTTTTTTCATTGGACTTGGTCTTGACTTCCTGTTTTTTAGTATGGTTTGTTGTTTTTTGTTACTGTCTTTTCATCTTTTTATCTTAATGGGTTTGTTTAGTTGATTATCTTCTTTCTTTACTCTAAGGTTTTATTTAATTGCTGTTTTTGTATGTGTAAGTTTTCTCCTTGACACTTTGTTCTTCTTATTCTACATCATGCTTTTGTCTATTTTCCCTTGAAGGAAAATATTAGGGCAGGAGAAAGTGAAAGAGGTAAGAAAAATAAAAAGTTAATAGTAGTAATAATAATAATAATTAGAAGAGGAACCATATAGACCTTGGAAAATGAATATTTAACTCATGCAAGCAGTGTAGATTAATAGGAATAAAAAAGTGGGGTACCAACAATGAAATAAGAAACCAAATAGAGAAAAATATATACAACGAATTAAATAACCAGAATGATGAGGAGTGAGGGAAAGAGAGAAGAAAAGACAAAAAGAAAAAAGTTAATAAAAGAAAGAAAACCAGATAGATGAGATAGAAATAAACACCAGAAAAATTGAGACCTAAACAATGAGACGTGAAATGTAAGAACAACAACAGAGAGCAGAAGATAGAATGATGAAGTAAGGAAAAGAGAGCTTTGGTAGACAAAATTGGTATACCCAGACAAGGGGAAATCAAGGAAGAGGAAACACAGCAACCAGGAATCAGGTCAGCAGCTCCTTGAAGAATTTATCTCTTCATCCAGCTTCCTCCAGATAGATGTCCTAAAGCCTCCTACTCTGTGGATTCCCAAAACAGCTCATTTGGGCAGGATCTTGCACCCATTCAGCTACTTTTTGTGAGAGAGATCTACCTATGTTCCTTTGAAATTAAAAAAAAAGTAGTACCAGAGAAAAGGATAGAGATAGGAAGACAAAAAGAATAATAGAAATGGTAATAATAAAATCTAGGAGAACAACCATATGAGACCTAGGAAATTGAAAAATTAATATAAGTAAGAGGCACACAAGAATAAGTCTAGGAAAGTGGAATAGAAACAATGAAACAAGAAGCAGAATAGAGAAAAATATTTAGAATGAATTAAAAGGCTGGAATGATGAGAAGAGGGGGAAATAAAAGAGAAAAGAGAAAGATAAAAGTAAAAAAAGAGAAAGTATACAGAGAAAAAAGGAAAGAGGGAGAAATACAATAAAGAAAAATTGGAGACCAAATAAAAAAGGTGGAATGAAAGAATTACAATGGAAAATAAAGCATATAAAGATGAAGGAGTGAAAAGAAATAGCATAGATAGAATAGGTCTTCCAGCCACCAAGGTAAGCAACCTCTGACTATTCCTGGCTTCCCTATCTGTCCAGTACCCTCCTAGATGAGTCAGAGCACTTTCCCTTGGAGTTAGACATCTGCTTTACCCTCAGTTAGATACAGATTGCCAAGAGTCTTACCCTCACTTACTATCTTGGGGATGGGGGAGGGGAGCCCTTCCCAGCAACCAAGAGGTTTAATAACTCATGATTACTTGTTTTGGCTTCTTCATGTCTCTGACCCTCACTCTTCTGGGAGTTGGTAAGCAGTTTCCTGACTTGCTGTGCCCCAAAGCAGGTCCCTACAGCAGCCTTTGGCTTTTTCTTTGTTCTTTTAGTGAGAGCTAAGACTTATATGCCTAACACATTGACCATGTTCCCACAATCCTCCGTGATTTTTGACAAGGCTCTTAAACCCACCCAGCTGGGCAGAACAGTCTATTCAACAAATTGTGCTAGGAGAACTGGATAGCCATATGCAAAAAAAAAGAAAGAAGATCTTTATCTCACTCCTTATACAAAAATTAACTCAAAATGGATCAAGAATTTAAATATAAAAACAAGAACTATAAAACTCCTATAAGAAAAAATAAGAAAACATCTTCAAGATCTTGTGGTAGGTAGTAGTTTCTTAAACTTTATGCTCAAAGGACAAGCAACAAAGGGAAAAAAATTAGAATAATATGACCTCTTCAAAATTCAACAATTTTGCACCACAGAGGCCTTTGTCAAAAGGGTGAAAAGGCAGCTGACTCAATGGGAGAAAATACTGGCAATCACATATCTGATAAGGGTTTACTATCCATGATATATAAGGAGAACATACAATTCAACATTAAAAAGACAAAGTAGCTGATTAAAAAATGGGCAAAAGACTTGAAAAGACAACTGTCCAAGGAAGAAAAACAAATGGTGAAGAAACACATGAAAAAATGTTCACCATCACTAGTGATTAGGGAAATGCAAATCAAAACTACAAGAGGATATCATCTCACACCCATTAGACTGGCCACTATTAAGAAGTCAGAAAACTGTAAATGTTGGAGAAATGTGGAGAGATAGGAATGCTTATTCACTGTTGGTGGGAATGAAAAATGGTACAGCCATGATAGAGAACTGTATGGCAGTTCCCCAAGGAAGCTGAATATAGATTTGCCATGGGACATGGCAATACCATTGCTAGGTATATACCCAGAAGAACTGAGAGCAGTGACACGAATAGAGATCTGCACCCTGATGTTCACAGCAGTGTTATTCACAATAGCTAAAAGTTGGAAACAACCCATGTGTCCATCAACTGATGAGTGGATAAACAAATTGTGGAGTATATGTTGGATGGAATATTATTCAGTGGTAAGAATAAATGAAGTCGTGAAACATGACAACATGTATGAACCTGGAAGACATTATGTTTACTGAAGCAAGCCAGACACAAAAGGAAAAATACTGTATGATTGCCCTATTATGAACTAAACATATTATGTGATATAAATATATTATGTGGAATATGAATATGGGTAAAATTGCATATATAAGACTGTTTTTCTTTGAAGCTGAACAAATGAAGGTTAATACTACAAAATGTTAATATCAGACAAAAAAACAGCAAAATTATTCTAAGTAAAGTGCTACATATTTTATGATTCCATTTATATAAAATGTAAATATAAATCAACTTATAAATAGGTAATTAAAATAGTGATTATGTAGGGCTGAGGAAGGAATGCTAAGGGATGTGGACTCTTTCTTTTTGGAGTGATAAAATTGTTCTAAAACTTTTGTGGTGATGAATGCAAAACATTGTGAATATACTAAAAGCCATTGATTATACACATTGGATGCATCATATAGTATGTGGCTAGATCTCAATAAAACTGCGTAATAAATAAATAAGTAATTGTACAAGAATAGCCAGAAATGGCAGCTATGTACAGCAGGGGAAATGTAAAGAGATTGAGAACTGAGAAAGTTCCTTGTTTGTTTATTATTATTATTGAAATAATGAAAATGCCCTAATAATCATTGAAGTGATGAATGCAAAACTATGTGATTATACCAAATACCATTGATTGTACACCTTGGATGAATTTTATGCTTAATTTATATGTATCAATAAAATTGATTTGTTTAAAAATAAAAACAAAAACACAAAACAAAAAAAGCATAGGAGACTTAAGTGTGAGGGTGATGTTCTGGGCAGTGGACAGAACTCTCTGTCCCAAGCAATTATGATTGTCAAAGGTCTACTCATCATTGAAATGTACCAGATTGTCTTGAAAATTTCTTTCCTACTAAGATAACTTCTTATGAATTTACATTTGTATGAGGACAATTTTTCAATGGCAATACATATAGTGACTAATGACTAGGGTGTGATTCAATAGACTCTATAATACTCATAATTATTTTTGCCCCTGTTATTCACACCTGTGTCATCCCCTCTCCTTGAGTGTGTGAGATATCTATTTTGCCACTAAACAATAGAATATGGTAAATGTGATGCAATGTCACTTCCATGATTATGTTTCATAATTGTAATTTCTCTCTTGTTCATTGATTCTCTTCCTGGTTTTGATGAAGCAAATTTCCAGGTTGTGAGCTCTTTGGAGCTCCCCCATTAGCAAGGAGCTGAGGGCAGTTTCCAGATAGCAGCCAAAGAGGAACTGAGGCCATCAGTCCTACAATCTGCAAGGAACTGAATTCTGCCAACAGCTGTATGAGCTCGGAGCAGATTCTTCCCTGTTGAGTCTCGAATAGACCACAGCTCTGGACTACACCTTGATGTGGTCTTGTGAGAAATATCCAAAGCACCCAGTGCTTCATTAAGTTGAGTTGTACCCAGGCTCCTGACTTGTAGAAACTTTGAGATAATTATGAGAATTGTTTAAAGCTGCTAATTTGTAGTAATTTGTTATAAAATGATAGATTACTGATACTATAAGTATTTAGTCATGTTTTTCTGATTGCATTTTCTCAGCAAATTACTAAACTTATGTTCTGGTTTATATTTCAGGCCCTGTTTTCTTTGGCCAGAATGAGCTAGGCCATGCAAATAAATTCATCTCCGGGCAAAAATAGATTCCAATGTGTTCTGCAAATCTGAAGATCAGTCCTTGATCCATAGTTGCTCCATCATGGAGGAGGCAAGTTCTGATATTTTCTACCTATGTATCTTCTTCGATGAGCATCAAACTCCATGATTTTTTTGGTCAACACAGACCTATATCCTTTTTTTATAATTATTATTTTATTTTTAAAGAAGCTTTAGATTACATAAATGTTACATGAAAAATATAAGGGATTCCCGTATGCCCCACTCCTTCCCCCTGACACACTTTCCCACATTAGCAACATCTTTCATTAGTGTGGTACATTTGTTACAATTGATGAACACATATTATAGCTTCACTACTAACCATGAACTACATTTTACATTATAGTTTATACTTTGTCACATGCAATTTTGTAAGTTATGATGAAATATACAATGGCCTGAATCTGTCCCTGCAATGTCATGCAGGACTAATCCAATGTCCTCAAAATGCCCCCATGTTACACCTATTTTTCCCTATCATCTTTCAGAAGCTCTGATGGCCACTGCCTTTACATCAATGATAAGAGCTCTTCCATTGCTAGAATAATAATAAGTCTATAGTAGAATAATAATAAGACTACTTTAGTCTATTGTTCATTCCCCAGTCTTGAGGATTTTGGGATTGTGATGCCCACTCTGCTTCTAATTGAGAGGCGGCTTAGATTCCATGGGACAGATGTATGGGGTTATCTTGCTTGCAGTTGCAGACACTCTCTGTTACTTGGGATGGACGTTGTCCATCAGACCATATCCTTTTGGAAAATAAATAAAAATGTTAGGGAAGGAATTTTATCTTTGTATGGGGCATACAAAATTAAAAATCCAGATATTTTGCCAGGTGAATAATAGTATTAAACAGGAGAGTGGTACCATATATTTTTCGAGTTCTGTATTTTCATAGCATAAGCTTCTTTAAAAGAAACATATAATGATGCAATTGTTTAACTTACAGTATGTTTATTCTTCTTGATGTGACAGACCCATATAAATAATCTTGGTTAACAGGGCAATGCATCTCCTCTTTTTCACTCAGTTTCCTTCCTAACTGTTTCACGGTCCTTCTCTAGGGCCTTCATGTTCAAAATGTGATCCAGGTGCTAGCATCACTGGAATCACTTGGAGCTTGTTAGAAATGCAGGATTCTGGCCTCACCCCAGAACTAGTGAATCATAATTTGAATTTGAACACTAGGTGTTTCATATGTACATCCTCATTTGTAAAATTTTGCCATAAGAACTTTGTTACATACAGTTGACAAACTCCTTTATTGGTTTTAGGTGGGAAACATAGGAAATAAACTTGGAAGAGTATAATTCAACCTTTTAGATTTCAGCCAGGAAGTTACCCATATACTTCTGCTAATAACCAATTGACAAGAACTTAGTCACAGAGATGCACCTAGTTGCAAAGGAGTTGGGGAACTTCAAATAAAATATGCTCTGTGG